>JAMLFT010003890.1:0-20915 GCA_026544285.1 Pachyrhizus erosus | reverse complement strand
TTTTCATGTATTAATAATGTAAATATTTTTATATTATTAATTAATTAAAAATCATTTTTAAAAGTGATTATTTAAGTAATTATTTTAAAATTTAATAAACTTATTATATATAATTATTTAGCATTAGATGATAGTATTAAATTCATAATATAATAAAGGTAAATTTTATATATTAAACTTTATTGTGCAACCTTCCTTTAGTAATCAATAATTTGGTTATCAATTATTATATTATAAATTCAAATTATGATTTTTTGAATGATAATTGTTTTAAGAGTTATTTTTTTATTAAATCGTTTTAATTTTTTTATTAAGGATTTTAGTTTATTTTTTTATTCCTCTTAAATATTTTTAACTAAATTTATTTTTTAATTTTAAAATTTTGTACATTATATCAAATTAAAGATATATATATATATATATTTTAAAAAAGGATTGTAATATTAATAGAATATTATTCAATATCAATTTTAATTTAATTTTGACACAACATAACAAATTAATATATAGAGAAAGAGAAGTTATTTTTATTCAAAGAATTTATTTCTATAATCTTTTTAGTTAGAAATATTTGTACAACACGTTAGTCGTTAGATATTGATAATCAAAATTGTGATATCCAATGTTGGTTACTTCATGCGTGTGAGTATTTTTTTTAAGATTACGTATACTTTTTAATTAAAGATAATTTTATTAGAGTTTAATAAAATTATTATCAACGAAAAAATTATTCTTATAAATATTTAATATAATTATATAAAATTTCAACTCAAAATTATCAATTAAGTTAAAATAACTTTTAGCCAAAATTGATTATATATATATATATACACACACAGAGAGACACCGATCCCCCGCATAATGAACATTTTCTGAAAGCATAGAAGTACTCCCTATGTACACAATTTCTCAAAATTTCAGTGTGTATTTTCTTATTATTTGGTCCCCAACTTCTCTGGAAAGTGCTTTCCTTTTTCCGTGAATGTTGAAACCCAAAACTTTCTTGGCCTAAACAATAACACAGTTTAGAAATGAACCAAATGAAATTGATTGAGTTTATTTTTAAGTCAAACTCACATGTTACTTTTCTAAAGCGAGTTTAAATTATCTTACACTTTGTTTAAATTAATTATAATAATTTGTTTTAAATGCTTTTGCTTAAAAAGTTTTTTTATATATATAATGATGCAGTAATTTAAACGAACTCAATCATGCCGCTAGATTAGGGAAAATGCTGTTGAATTGGACAGAGAATTGATAATAAAAAAAAAATTCTGACAATAGTATAGTATGTAATTTTCCACGGCTTACTATTTTTGCAATCAACCAAAAAATAGCTGAATCCTTTCGAGATTGAGGTTAAGGTCCAAAAACATTCATGGAGGTTAAAGGATTTTAATGACTGTAACTGCAATTTTGTCGCATGTTCTGTCCAAAATATGGATACACATTCTTTTCATTATTGTTGCATGAAAGAAAATTCATCAATAATGATGAAATAATTTGCTTCTATTTTTAGTAGGTTGATATTGATACATCCTCATTTGATTTATTCACAACTCACAAGTCTCTTCCTTATTTTATCAAGAGTTTTTTTTTTTTTTGCAGTGTTTAATAGTGAATTCTCGCAGTTATACACAACCAACAAATGTTTCTAGTTGTTTATTAACAGTCAAAAATAAATAAATAAAAGGCAAAGTCATACTTACAATCAGGTCTACCCAATAATAAATAAAGTCTAAAGAAAGATTTCAAAGAAAGTTTTTATTTTAAACAAAAATTATATGTCTCACCTTTTTTTGTATATGTATATAATTATTTTAAAAAATTAATAATAAGTAATTTTATGTTTAATTATTTTACGTTTGAGTCAACTATGCTTATGAAGTGTGACTTATTTCAAAACCTGGTAATTTATATATAATAGATTGATAATATTAAAAGTAAATTATACTAATGGGTTTTAAAATAAAATAAACAAAAAACCTATTTAGGTGTTAAAATGTTAAAGAATAAAACGTAATTTTTGTCCCTATAAAATCTATAAAAAATTCAATGATCGATCATTTTTATTCAGTACTTTTTTTAGTTTCAATAATTTTGAAATATGTTATATTTAATTTAAGTTAGTAATTCTATTAACTAAGGACTAACGTGATTAATTAGTAGAGTTACAGTTAATATTTTATACATTAATATTTTGGATCACATTACAATAATGTATTAATCATGTGATTGGTAAGAAATCAATATTTTATATATTATTTTAAGTATATATTTTTTTTAATTTTAATTTTTATAAAATTTAAATTTAATATTATTTTTTTATTTTGTTTTAATCATGTTTAAATTTTAAAATCTCTTCTTGATTCATTTTTACATTTATTTCATTAACATAATAATCATATAGTATTATTCAAATCATAATTAACAAAATCAAATCCAACCAATCAATTTAAATAAAAAAAAAATTGATTACCAAATTAGTTTGACCAAGTCAACCCTTAAAACTAATTATATAAAGAATCATTGCTGGAGTGATATTAAACTTTAATGTTATGACATTTGATTTGGTTTTATTTTTAATTTTGAACATTATATGTTAAGAAATAAGTAATGACATTTATAAGTAAAATTTAATTTTTAATATTGTGAAGTTACCACTATTGTATTATTTTTATTTAATATTGTTTAATATGTTGTATTAAAAATTAAAATAATATTATTAATTATTTATTGATTTAATTACATTTAGATGACTAAATCTTGAATCATTGGTTTAATTAGTTTTAAAACATTAACTTCAACTATTATTAGGGATTAGTTGCAAAAGTGAAATACAATCATGTGACATTTTCTATTGATAAACTAATGTTTTAAAATCCGACTTGGAATAGCTAGTTAGATCATTCCAACTAAGAACTGGACCATAAAATTCGTCGATGTTGATGTCATCAAATCGATTTAAAATCATGTTTAATTGGTGAAATTTTGGAATTGAAGTGGATTAACCATAACTTTTGAAGGATTGTTGCGAAGCCCAAACGTTTGGTTTATTTTTACACGAGGTCCATGGTTTGAAAATTACTTTGTTTCATGCTACTATTCTTACTTGCATGAGTCCTAAGATCTTACGGTTACACACTATGCTAACTTGGGTGAGTCTTAAGACCTAAACGCAAGAGATCAAACAATAGACCTAGAATAAATTGCATGTTGAAACTTACCACTAGACTATAAGAATTGTTTGGTAAATGATTGACTCAACTAATATATACATATTTTTAAATATTATATTACTTATACTAATTTGTGCATTTATATTACATGAGTGACCTATTAACTTAATACTTTAACCGATCAATGACTAGTTTGATTTTTAAAATATTGCAACAAACAAATGACTCAAATGTTAAATGAACATTAAAATCTCTAATATGTACTATGTGACACATCTCAATAACCATCAGACTTGCAACACTAGGTCGAATATTTCTTTGATAGTGGAGTTTTGCAAATAGTGTTAAATTAGAACTCCAAGTGTTGAAACATATTAAATATTGAAGGGTATCATAAAACATATTTTTAGAGATTTGAACATCTCTAATTTTTAATAATAATTTAAATAATATTTGATAAAATGAGAGAGTATGAGTTGATGAAAAATAAATTAGAATTTTTTAAAATGATCAAAATCTAATTTTTAATTTTTAATTTTATGAGAACTAAAATAAGTTTTAAATTTTATAAGACCTAAAATTAAATTATAAAAAAATTTTAAAGATAAAAAATATTATTTTTAAAAATAACACATACAACATTTATAATGTAATAATTATGTGATTGACATGTTATTCAACATATTTATATGCATAATGTTGTTGTATAAATTAATCAATTGCATTAAGACTAAATAAATAAAGTTAGTGACATGAAGTGAGTATAACATATTTTGGAATTAAAGAGATGAAAAAATTTACAAAATAAAAATAAGGAAGTAAAATCAAATTTTAAATATTTTATAGAAAAGAAAAACGTATTTGACCCAAAGTTAAAATAGGACTGAAGGTCAAGTGGAAAAAATAACACTTGGCAATCAGGTGAACCTTTTGGATGCTTAGCCTCTTATTGTATTAAGATAAAAAAAAAATTGGTTTTTACAGTTTTAATAAAAAAAAAATACATTTCAATATAAATATATAATTTAAAATAATTTAGACACAAAACTTAATCATATTCAACGGTTTGAAATTATTTCTAACCTAAATGAACACTATATGATCACTACTCACTGGACTGAGCTGTAAGGCATTTTAGATTTTGATTGAGTTTGAGCTAAAGGTCCAAAAGGAATTCATGGAGGTTAATGGATTTTAAAAACCGTAACTTGAATTTTGTCGCGTGTTCCATCCAAAATACGGATAAACATTATTTTCATTATTGTTGCATGAGAGTAAATTCATGAATGATGAACGCACTTAGTTCTATTTTTAGTAGGCAGATAAGATATTGAATTGAATTGATTCACGAGTGTTTCTGCACTGCACTCCAACCAACGAAGGAACCACCATCACATAAAATTTGGTTTCGGGACAGGGCAATTTGGTATATATGCAAACTAAGTAGGGTCATCCGTGTAAAAAGACTCTTTCATGTGTGCGACTTTATTTGTTTATATTCTTTTTTTTTTTTTTTTTGTGTGTGTGTTTGGCTTTATCAAGTTTTTTTCCTTTTTTCTTTTCCCCCACAGGTAACTGGTAACTGTATTTGTTTTCTCGTAGGACTACTTCTTGTCCATTATTTCTGTTCTTACTTCTTTCGCAGAACTAGATATGCTCAAATGGATCCATCTTTCAGCCAAACTTGATTAAGGATGCCTTTGTTACAGTTTTTAATATAAAAAAAATGTCTTCTTTTTAAGTTTACTTGTTTCAGTTTTTCTTAAATAATTAAAAGCCAAAAATAATAAAATCAGATTAAAATCAAAAGTTATTTTAAATAATTTTATATAAAATCAACTTGTTTTTACAAAATTATTCAAATAATTATAAAAAACATAAATTCGTTTATATTTTTTAAATTCTAAATAAATAATCATCAAATTATTTACATTAAAATGACTTTTTTAAATATGTAATGTAACAAACTCGCGATAAATTTATTGAAGCATAAGGACATTAAATTTTAGGCTCGTATTTGGAGACACGTTTTGGACGTAGAAAACTACATCCAAATGGTTAAAAACGTGGAAGCAATAATGTATAGCTTCACAGGAGATATGGAAATTCACGTCAAAAACCCATATGCAAACACGCTACTATTCTATCTAAACGTAAAACGCGAATTCAAACCGGATTTTGAGTATTTTTTTTTTCTTTTACTTAAATAAAAGATGGACTTATTTATTTTCTTGAACAGAGCTCAATGGAACTAACTTGTCATTCTGTCATCTTTACGTAAGCTTAATTAATAATGCAACCCTTCAGATGAGATTACGACGAGATAAGACACAGACTTTAGTTTTATTTTTTAAAATATTTTAGTTAATATAAAAATAAGAATTTAATTTAAATATATTATTAGTAAATATTTACTTATATTTATAAAATGATAATATTATATAAATAAAATTAAAAAAGTAATGAATTCATAGATCAACTTAAGTAAGATTTTTTCAACTCATCCTATTATATCGAATTTGAATGTTGAATATAGAGTTAATAAAATTAAAAATATTTGAATATTATATTGTATAAATGATTATTCAGAGAAAATTGAATGAGGTGAAAAGTTAGAGAGAGAGAGAGGAAGAAAGACAATGAATAATTTGATATGGAAGAGGAAGAGGGTAGGAGTTAGATGGTTGCATTATAGTATTTTACAATGTTGTTGGTGGTGTTTTTGTTTTTGCAACGGGCCACAAAAACAGACACAAACTCACAGTCACGCTGCTTTCTGCTTTTGTTCTGGTGTCCCCGCGGTGGTGAGTCTCAAGTGGACCTCAACCACTCTACAAACACCAAACAACTTATCTCTTTCTTCTCCTTCCCTTTCTCCTTTTCTTCCCACAATTTCTTGCATTCTTTTCTTCTACAGCGGAGTGGAACCAGACAGATATTGTAGAGAAAAAGTAGAAGAAATCAATCAAATCGAATCGAATCGAATCGAGTGGAGCAGAGCATGATCACAACCAAAATGCAGTAATGGGAGACTCTGATGAAGATTTTTGGCACGACATCCCCTGCAACTGGGTGGATGATGTTTGTTTGGATGTGTCCATCCCCCCACCAAATAATAGATTTAGGGCTTTCAATTCATCTTTAATTTCATTTTCAGGTACTGTTTAGTATCTTGCCATGTTAACCCCTTTTTGAGGAATGAATGAAATGCAAATGCCCTGAAGCAGCAGAACAAGATTCCCCAGTGTTGTCTTTGCCTTTTCCCAATAGTTGCAACGGTTCAATTCAAAGAAGAAACCTTCAAAGTTGCTTTAGAATATTGTTCTTTACACCCTCCCTCCCTTCCCGTTGTTCTCAATAAAACCCAAAACGTGTCAACAACTCACAACTTTATTATTATTATTCTCCATGAGGCTTCATCTTCTTCTGCTGCTTCTGCTTTTGCTTCTTCTATGCTTTCCTGCTCCCCATGTCAAGGCTCAGTCTAGCGAAGCCAAGTACCTCGACGCAATTCTGCAAGAATATGCCTACAAGGCTTTGGTCAAACCCAAAACAGGTACCATTTATAATGCAACAACTCAGCTTCCTTCCAATTTGACTGGGGTTAAGATTGCCGCATTGAGATTAAGGAGTGGTAGTATGAGGAGAAGAGGGTTTCCCAGTTACAACGAGTTTGAGATTCCCATAGGGGTCATCGAGAAACCATATGTGAAGAGGCTCGTTTTGGTGTACCAAAATTTGGGGAATTGGTCCACTAGCTACTACCCTTTGCCCAATTATACTTACTTGGCTCCAGTCCTGGGACTCTTGGCTTACAATGGCTCCAATTTGTCAGCTACTAATTTACCAACGCTTAATGTTAATGCCTCTGGTGACCCTATAAAGGTCAAGTTCCAGGATGTCAGAGATCCTCCTCTGGGTGCTGTTGCAAAATGTGTTTGGTTTGATTTACTGGGTTCATCCAATTTCAGCAATGTAACAGGAGGCAACACTTGCTCTACCTCCACACAGGGCCATTTCTCTATCGTTGTAGAGTCTTCCGCTCTTCCATCACCGCCACCGCCACTGCCACCAGTATCTCCGCCTCCTTCTCCACCACCACCCGTTGTTCCAAAGGAGAGCAAGAGTAGCAACAAGGTTGGGGTTATCGTGGGGTCAGTCTTGGGTGGACTTGTGTTTTTGGTGTTGCTGAGTTTACTGGTTTTGTGGGTGCTCAAGTACAAACAAAACAAGAAAATACAACAGATGGAAAGGGCTGCAGATGCGGGAGAAGCTCTTCATATGGCCTCTGTTGGGGATACAAAAGCACCTGCTGCCACGGTTACTCGAACGCAGCCTACCCTTGAACATGAATATGCACCCTGACACTATTTTTGCATGATCTTCACTTGCTGTTCCACTCATAAATGCATGCTCCATTGCTGTATTCAGAAATTCTTCCAAACACCTCTTTTTGGTTGTTTGCTTAAGCTCTTCCTCCCCTTGTTTAGTTTATACTGGTGGTAAATGGTAATATAGAATTTTTGTGTAAAGCAAATCTGTATATCTCCTTTGTGATTCATTGTGGTGTGAATGTATGTAGCAGCCCAAAGTGATTCTATATGTGATGAATTCAGTTGTTCCATTTACAAGGAATAAAAATGTAGCTCCTACTTTTGGGATTATTTTTACTATCCTCTTTGCCCCTGTTTCAAACTTGATAACATGGTATCAACTGTGGGCACACAAATGCCTATTATTGCTCCTGCAAAAAACATTGTTGGAAATTCAATGTGAGCCTCTTTTGCCTGGTTTTTGCGTATGTTGGCATTGTATGGTTAACAGGATTTAGGTAGGATATAGTAAAGGGAATGGAAGCTTAGAACATGACCATGAAGCTTTCTCCAGTAGCTTCTCCTTTATTTTGGACACTTGACACGAATTTGTATGCAAAAGTAGATAGTGAAAGCTGAACTAAAGAAAAACAAACACTACACTTGGAAATATTCTAGTAACTGTGGCTGTGTTCGTTGTATGTTCCTAGTCTCCTAATATAATATGTTTCCAAAGAGCTGATAAATCAAGATATGCTGCTGAGTACTGGCCCTGGCAGTACACCAATCTTCATACCTTTGCTTGCCATATTTCCTCTCCTCTTCTCTCTCCTTCAAAAGAACCATGAAGAAAGAAAGAACATCCTACCCAAGCATAAGTTGTGCATAAAATTAACTTACACGACTTACACGACTTGCATAAGCAAAATCATCATCATCCATATCTTCCTTTCTTTGCTCTAATTCATTCATTTATACTCTCAATGATAATAAAACTGAAACTAGGTGCACATAATTGATGGACAATAATTATTTCCCTTCCCCATATTCGTAGGGGTCAATGTTTGACTAGAAATATGGGGTCGGCTAGTCGGTTTTTCAGTTTTCACTTTTCAAGGATAATATTTAGATGTGAAATGTATAGCCATCAAACTTAATGTCCAAAATTGCAGCCAAATGCTCCTATCAGTATATCTTTCCCCCGTCACTTTATTTTCAGATTGACATTTTATTATCGTAAAATTCGGGACAACGCATGGCCAATCAATCCAATTAATTTGCTATGACTTTAAGCTGAGAAGCCGTCAGGACAACGCATGTCCAAACATTAGGCCCCTTTCTTTAAGTTTTGAAAAGGAAAAATATATTTTGAAAAAGTCACAATTTTTTTTTAAAAAAAGTCTCAAGTTATTATTTATAAGTTTTCAGAAATGTTAGATTATATTTTGAAATTTTGAAAATTTTAAATTTATGCAAATTATTATAGTTTTCAAAAACATGTTTAATTACAAAATATATTTTTCTTAATAAAAAACACAAATGAATATTTTTCTATCTTAATAAAAAAAAAAAGCACCAATGAATACGAAAAGTAGAACAAATAAAAGAATTCTTGTCTAATTTTTTTTATATAAAATCATTAATATACTTTTTATTAGAAGCAATTTCTTAGTTCTTTCATTATTCGATTTCAAGTGTGTCGGATTAAGTATCACATTTTTAGCATTTTTTATATATCTGAGAAATTTTCTCTTTAATCAAATATGTTAAAGGATTATTTGACATTAAATAAAACAGATAAAAGATAACCTGAATTGATTTAAACTCTTACCCTGAACCTGAAGTGACCAAATCCGCCAAAAAGAACTAAAAAAATATAGTTTGTATTATAGGTCCACGATGATCCATTGATTTTTCAAATAACATACCTAATATTACATGTTTTTTTACACTAATAGATACCCAATCTCTATATTATTATTAGAAAAATGCAACCAACCGAAGCAAAGAAGAGGCTGGATGAGATAAGATGCGAGGAGAAGGAATGACGTCCACAGCTCAGCACCACCGACGCCAAAAACAAAATCAGTTTAAAACTCAATTATTAAGTTGTCTTCTTGCAAAGCTAAACCCTAGGGAGGTTTACATACATACATATTACGAATTAATTGTTTTACTGTTTTCTTTGGTGCCTTAGAAGCCACAACTCTACACAGCTGCCCAAATTGAATTGTCGACCCTTCTCCAAAGGCATACATATAATGGAACGACACAAAATTTTAATTTCCACCACAATTCGCACCTTTTCACTTTTTGCTCACTCAATTGGCCAAACTTTGAAGCCACCTAGTATATTGCAAAACTTAAGGAATTATGTAATTTTAAAATATACTTTCTATTTTTATCTCTGACTAGAAAAAAAAATTATTCCATTTTTACTTTGTTTCCCATTTTAGAGGTTATTTTCAATTTATCCATATAAAATCTTAAAAAAAATAAAATTAAAATAGGAAATATATAAAATAAAAATAAAGTATTTTTTTCAACGTGAAACTTCCTAAGAGATAATGCGGTGTTAAGCAACATTTTTATGTTTCAACTTTTAATTATAAAAATCACTTTATTTTCACTTTATTTCTTATTTTTAAAAAATTGTGTAAAAACAGTGAATAATAAATGTAATTATTTTCACTATTTCTTATATAAATTTTTAAAAGTAAAAAAATAAAATAAAACTTGAAATTAAAAAGTAAAAAAATAAAGAAATATTTTTCCTTTTCAAAACAAATAATAGCTAACCTTTCCTCCAAGTAACCAACCAAGCTACATTTTAGGTCCCTATACAATAGTTATTTCTTCCTTTAGTCCTAAGACCTTTTAAACTGCACAAAATTAAAAAATTTTCTTAATTCATAAATTAAAAAATTTACTTAATTCATCTAACAGTTTGAATAACATCTCTACTTACAGACATTTTTTTTGTAATAAAAAGGTTGGGGAAATTGTAGTACACAATTTGAAAGGATATAATAAACAGATAAAGACAAATTGCAAAAAAAATATTGATTGTAAGAATGGCCAGAGGAAATCAAATATTGCATTAGTTCAATGTTCCTGCATAATAACCAAGCTAACAAATCACTAGGACTGGTCAGCATAACCTCAAGCTGCATCTTAACATGACATTTATGCAACCTCTTCATGTGAAATTGATTCAAGATTAATATAATACAGAGGCAGGATTGAATTCCGATCTGTCGGTACATAAAGCTGAGTGGAGGCAAGGAATTGCGTTGTTGAAAAATTTGTTAAAATAGGTACAATACTTTTCATCTTTTTTCCAATTTTCTCTTAACGTTTACGCTGTGTTTGATACAGCAAAAACGTCAATGGAGAACAAAAAAAGTCGAAGAACTTTATGAATTTCTTCACCTTTGTTCCTTTGTTTGTAATGAAATGTTAATAAAAATTTTAAAATCTGGTGACACCCACATCAAAAAATTTCGCCACACAAGTGTGAAGAAAACCGCCAAAGTGAACAGTGATTACAGTGAAAAATCGTTTTTCAATAATGTTTTTCACATAATCGATTGTATACAATTGAAATAATAATAATAATAAATAATAATAATGTTGATATAAATATAATAATGAGAACAAAATATTTTTTATTTGAGATTAAATTTTAATATTTTCTTTTTCAATTATCAAACAACTTTAGTTCAAATATTTTCTTTCTATTTTGTTATATTTCTCTTCAACTAAATAATCTTTATTTTTATCATATTTTTTATCTATTTTTCTTCTTTTCTTTTCTCACCTATCTATTTCCTCTCCTATAACACCAATTTAATAAAAATATGAACTTGTACAATAACGAGTTTTATATTAAAATACAAAAATCTTTAATATATTTAAAAGTCAACATATATTTCAAAGCTCCATAAACCATCACAGGTCTATTTCATCATGTTCAACTATGAAAAAGCAATTGATAGTAGAGCTTCCAAAACAAGTTAGCTTGACCCATTCGACTCAATACACTTTAACCTACCGTATAAATGAACCGACTCAACTTGATTCATTTTCTATTTAGTTTTGAAAATGTTGACCTAGTTTGTCTCATCATAGGTTGATGGATTAAACGGGTTGATCCACATGCCTACTTAGAATTAAAAAAGTCATTTTTAAGAGAAAAATTTAATGAAAAAATTAATTTTTTTAGAAAAATAAATTTAAATATTTAATAAAATTTTGAATAATCAATGACAACATTGTTTTTAAATTTTATGAGTTTAAATTTCAACAAGTTAGAAAATATTTATGGTAATCATATAAAGTCAAATAGTCTAGAATATAATAGTAAATATTTAGAAAAATAACAAAAGCAATTCATGTTCATATAATAGTCTATAATAAAATAGTATGAAAATAAGACACTGAATAAACAATATTAAATCTAAAACTTTGAAGTCTTAAACAACATTACAAAATACTAAAAATAATAATAAAAATTTTAGGTGGGCTAACCCGGCCTATCACAATTGAACTCAGATGGGCCAAGTTGCAAATGGGACAAGTTCATTTCTGAACCAATTGCAAATTTTTTTATTTTTTAGGTCTAACCCAGCTCGAGCTTGTGGTGGATTGCATTGGCCCACAAATTTATATTCATTTTGACAACTCTATATGTTAAAAGCTTATATTAGACTCCATGCAAGAAACATATAAAAGTCCAATTGTAGTGATCCATTTGCCTTCTTAGAATGGACCTACGTTTTTTAACACAAGAATATGATTTTTGTTGTGTATTTTTATCCATATGTAGGTTCACCTTTTTCCCAAAAAAACTCATGCATTCTTGTTTTGTGTCACCCGCCCTACATAAACTTTGATTTAAATGGAAAATATTAACTTTTAGGTTAATTTCAACTATTGTTTGTGTTATACATTATCCTTACTCCCTTATGATTTAATAGTTTCTCAACCTACCACCCTAAAAGAGTCGTTTAAAAAAAAACATATTACCAATGTAAAAAAAAAATAGGAGTGTATAAATGTTAAGCCATCATGTTAATTAAAAGGTAAACGATTTTTACTTAAACTAAAGTTAAAACCTATTGATGAAGGTTGAAACTTTAAGAGAATTAAGTATAATTTTTTTTTTATCAAGAGAGAGTTAAGTGTAATTTGACAAAAGAAAATCAAACTTCTAGCTCAAAGTACTTGTTAACTTTCTTTGAGAAAAAAACTCACAGACACATGTTAATGACATTACCATAAGCATTAAAAAATGTAATGATATCAATTCTGCTTTTGGTTGTCAAAATCACAAATTCTTTTTGTAATAAAAAGAAAATTCATAAAAGAAAAAGAGTACAAGAGCAAATTGTACAATGATCCGCTAAAAAAAGTAAGAAATCATTAAGCAAAAGAAAGAAACTAATGCCTTATTTGGTATAGATGACAAAAGTAAGATACATAAAAAATAAAAATGATTAATTGAAGCAGGTAAGAAATAAAGTGATGTTTGATTGAATAGCAATAAAGATAATATAAGAAGAAAGATACATATATTAGCAAAAATATGTGAAAAATAATACAATGAACTTATACCATTTTTAAAATTATTTTCCTTATTCTCCTTCCTACCAAACAACCAAAAAAATTCATCCTCCCTCCCCTTCTAATTTCTCTACAACCAAATAAACCTTAAAAGAAATCACATCAGGGAGAATAATCTAGGTAGTTCCTCTAAATATCCAACAAAAAAGCCATTCTAAAATAACCACTAGCTGAGCAACGTAAATAGGCTAAGAATTTATCGAATAGAGAGAGTAATATCAAAGCATTGTCATTGGAAATTCTAGAATTTGTATTACCATAAGTACCAAATCCTTCATATATTGCACATAACCAAAGAATATTGTCTTGTTTACTCCTTGATAAACCTTTAAATTGGCATATGAGAAATGTAACAAGAGGTGTTAGCAACACACTCTATTATTGGTTAAAATTTATTGAAAATCATAAAATTTGGTGGGTCTCACTCCCCATTTAATGAATATCTCTCTTGATTTTATATTTTTTAATAAATTTTAACCAATTGTCGAATATGTGCTAGAAAAAAGTGTGTTGCTAACATTCCTCATGTGACAATAAATGGCTACATATGGAGAGTCAAGAAAACACAAACACAAACATTAGCTTAGCTTATCCTTATTCTAATGTTACTATGCTTTCTCTTTAACCTTAATTAGAAATATGCACTTCTCTATATAACCATTTGGTATCATAGACCGTTATGATAGAATAGGTGATTTTCCAAGTAACTACATCAAGGGTACATATTAATGGTTTTAGGACAAAGATCTCCAACATAAATCTCTATCATCAACATTCCTATAGTGCTTGGCTCTTATACATAATCATAATGTTTTTAATATAATTATATTTCTTCAAGTACCATTCAATTGTAATAGAATATTTGTTACAAGGAGATTTATGTGTGTGTAAATGAAAATTTGAGAAGATCAACATTAAAAAAAATAAACAAAATAAGCGTGAGAGAAAGGGTAGGAAAATTCTTATAATTTTGGGGTTTAAACTAAACACAACTCTTCAAACCCAATTTGTAAAGAAAATGTTGTGCCTCACTATATAGTCTATCTTGCATTATCTTTAGCTAATAAGGGACTTAGGTTTTTTCCCAATAAAAGTATGTAGGGTACATGATTGATTTGAAAAGGTAGAAGCTTGGTCCATGAGCTTTTGGTCCATTCATTCCATGGTGACATCCCACATATAGTTGCTTATGTGTTTAGGCTAAAAGATTTGGTTTTTAATTTGGGAATAGAGAAACAAAAGAAAAGACAAAAAAGTAATGTGGATGTAATAATGAGTCACTAACATTCACATTCACATGCTCGATGGGTGTTTCTATTGCCACTACCTTTTTGCTTTTTCCACCCTTAACTTTTTTAAAAACCAACAAAAGACACATTTGTTGCTGTTATTAATTCCCTAAAACTTTTTCCTTCCCTTTCCCCACTCGTTCTCACTCTTTGTAAACGCACTTTTGGCACACCTACCTGTAGCTTCATTGGTTGTTTAACTCCATTTCCATTAATCATCATAATAATAACCATATGTGCCACAATATAAAGATAACCTTATCAAATATAATATACTTAAATTCAATTAAAATCTTAATTGATAACCAACATTTAAACTTTATCATCTTTAAAAAAAGGTATTTTGAAATCAAGTCCATCTAACTCACATAAGAAAACTTCACATGTACAAATGTTATTATTCATCAATTCGTAGAGTCATGAAGATTTTCACCATCAAGTGATCATCTTAAGCCTTACCTTAACATAGAACTCACATTCATCTATTCAGAAAATCCTTTGACTAATCCTATGGGAAACAAGTGATTTTATATAAAAAAAAATAGATGACCATAAGTAGTGGTTTACTACGACAGAAGATTTGTAGAAAATCTTGGTTTATAGTGCAAGATTCACCCACCCACTAATTCCATAGGCTCATTCGACATTAGCCATCACAAAGGTTCCCTAACACTAGGTTAAGACCCTATTCGAGCAATCATAATTTTCGTGCCTAATTATATGCAATTGTGTATGAATGATGGGTTTTAAGGGTTTCTTTAATGTTTTTTTGGGATAAAGATAGAAGTAGGGATGAAAAAAATGGAAGGGAAGAGAAACTAAATAGAAAATAAATATATTTTTAGTGTGTTTGGGGTAATAGAAGTAAAAGAGAGATAAAATTAAATGACTTGTTTGCTATGATTGAGAGGTATAAATTGTAATTCCCCTTTTTATACTTATTATTATCTTTTTAAGAAATTATATCTTGGTAATTTTATTGTCGGTGACTTTTAAACTTAAACTCATCATAGGAATTACAATTTGATGGAACATAATATTTCACACATATCCATTCAATATGAATTCATCGAAAACATGTGTGATTTAATATACAAATAAGATATAAGTTTCATTATTATTACATTCCCTTAATGTCTCAATAGATAAAACAAAGATAAAATCTAAGATAGTTTTACAATCTCATTTATAACTAGTGATATTTCTTTAGAATGATCCTCTTCCCCTGAGGAATCTTCTCTTCTATCTTGATTTCCTGCTCGAATTGGTCCTACAGAAGATTGTGAGTGTGGAGGAGTCCGAGTATGTTGTCGAGTTGCACGAACACCAATAAATTTGGGTGGTGGGGTTTGAGATAGAATCACAGGTATATCTATGGGATGAAATTTTCATGAAACTATGATATTGGTAGGCCTAAAGGTGAACCTAACATAGCCCATAAATTTATCATCTCCCTGAATTCTATCATAAGTCCATTTCCCTTCTAGAGGTATTATCGACAAGTGAAACAGTGGTTGAACTTCTTCTGCCATCTGTATTTGGAAAATGCGGGGTTGTAGGAGTGAGCCATCTATCCTTAGGAAAACACATACATAAAGTATTTCTAACTAACGTAGACTCTCATCTCACTGCAACGTGCCAAATTTAGGGATTTCTACTTGATTTATGGCCCTTCGCAACCTCCAATACCTCCAATACTATTAACTCAGGAAGGAATTACACGAACAAGTCACCAATAGTCAATGTTTGCAATTTTAGGTTAATGATCGAGAGTACATATCCTGCCTGGTACTGGGTCCAAGATATTATCAACCAAATCTTAGTAAAACTTTGCTTTGTCGAGGACACTAAGCCGGTTCTATGCACCCTCTTCACTTTGAGAAGTTCACAACTTAACACCTTATCTACCCCCAAGGTCTCACCAAAG
The DNA here is from genome assembly GCA_026544285.1 of Pachyrhizus erosus. Lineage (NCBI taxonomy): Eukaryota > Viridiplantae > Streptophyta > Magnoliopsida > Fabales > Fabaceae > Pachyrhizus > Pachyrhizus erosus. The sequence goes on along the minus strand of JAMLFT010003890.1, from coordinate 4,582 downwards.
CCTGCGTACATTCCTTAGGTACCTTCTCTGGTCAATATTTTCAATCTTCATTTTTATTTCTCACACGTTAGGGTTCTCAGCCCAATCTACCTTCGTTATTTCATCTATCAATTTTACTGTCAACTCTATCTTGATAATGATGACATGTTCAAATATCTATGGATAGTATTCATCTTTCATATTTATGTTACAATTATTCTATAATTGTCATAATTGTTTGAACATTACTCAGTTCATCTTCTATCCTAGGATTATTTCTATAATTTATTGTCTCACAAAGACAGTAAGCATGAATATATAACCTTTATCAATAGTAGAGGTAGTAGATCATATTTCTACTAACAATTCATCGCATATACATCATAGGAAACTAAAACCACAATCAATGATCACAGTAATCAAACAATATATCAAAAAAGAGGACAAGGGAAAAATGTTAATTTTGTACTTCTTCTTTCAGAATTTCTTCCTATTTCAATATTTATGTTGAAAAGGTACATCAAAAATGCATTGAATCTTTGTTTAAATTGATTTTAATTTTTTTTTTGCAAAGGGGTATTTTAGTAATTTTTCTTAAGAGGGGTATTTTGGTCATTTTATAAATTTTATTTTTTTTTAAGGATTCTTTTTCACATTTTTGATCATTTTAATGTCATAAAAATACATAGTATTACTAGGTAATACTTATACTACCTCTCCCTGAATTTAGAATGACGAAAACAATGATAGATTTTAATTTATAACACAAGGGTATTTTGGTCATTTTGAGACAAAAATTTATTTCTAAGATTTTCACTATTTCCAAGTCTTAAAATGGTTATAACTATTTCAAGTTTTCATTTAGCATATCCTAACTCAATTTTTTCTAATATGTAATAGTCAAATAGTTAAAAAAATTAATTTTTATAACTAGTGGTATTTTGGTAATTTTTTAAAAATAAGTTTTAATTTTACTTGAAGCTTTAGGAAATCTATTATAAAGCTTGAATATTGGGTAGAGATGCCTTCTGAAATTATTTCCAAAAAATTTAGGTAGAGAAAATAGCAAAAAGTTTCAAAATTTCTGGCTCAAGAGCATTTTGGTAATTTTTCTGTCTTAAGGGCAAAATGGTCATGTTGTCCATCTTCTTCTTCTTCTTCTTCTTCTTCTTCTTCACACAGAAGTTGGTTGGGTTCAATTTTTGCTTAAACTTATTATACTCTTCACTTCCTTTCATTCCTTGGATTGCTTATTAATTTTGAACCAAATTCGGCCAGAATTCATTACTAATAACTTAATCCTTTATGTAGAATTTTAAATTTTTCAAAGATTAATACGAACAAAATCAAAAGTTTGAGATCAATCCGATTCTTATAAATAATTTGTCAAAAACAGTGAATTGTATAGTCAGAATCCTTCAAATACCAATTTCGAAACTTATCTGATGAGAAATTTCATAAAAAAACCACCTAGATGAGGAGAATCGTGGTTCTGTGAGTTCAAAATTTAAAGTTTTCGAATTCAATTTGTTTCTCATGAATTTGGCTACCATAATTCATCAAACTTTAAAAAAAATCTGAATTCAAATAGCATAGAACATTTCTAGCATTTAAAATTGAAGAAAAGATAGCTCCTCCTACTTTAATTTGGATTTCTAGCGAGTTTGTAAATTGCTTCGGCAAAGTTTCGGTGATGATACGAATATGCAATTCTTCCTTCCTTTCTTCAAATTAATGGAACTAGAAAAAAGCTTGAGTTAAGGTGAAACTATTAGGACTTTGAATGACTAATGAGGGGTTTGTATTTGGCTTGAATTCAAAGGTCGAGTTTTTCTTCTTCATGGCATTTTGTAGTTTACGATAACTAGTCTTTATAGTGGTTCTCAAGCTCGATTTTTGATTTATTTAATCCTGCAGATGGTGAGCTACGAGACTAGGTAGGTTGTAGGGTGGCAGAGTAGGAGTATAAGTATAGACAACGTCCATGGCGGTGTTTAGAGGTTTTGAAGCTCAAGGGAGAAGATGACGAAGCTGCTTCGATGACAATTTAGACATTTGGAGGAAAGCTTAAGTATCGTTTATTTGTAAAAATAAATAGCGATGAGCCTAACGATCAAATGACAAGCCCTGCATTCTAAACAACCTTCGACCACTACGTTCTTGCCTTCGAATTTATCCCACACCCCTTTTTGCGTTTCTTGAGTTTTTATTTTCATTTGATCCAACGCCTTTACTTTATATCTCAAATGGGCTGCTATTTTGTTACCCAAAATGGGTAGCTTAGTTAGCACGCTTGCTTTACTTCTTCTCTCCGTCTACTTCACAAGGCTTGGGATCGAATCTTAGCCTTGCCTTTTTTCCATTTTCTTTTCTTTTTCCTCTCTTTTCTTTTTCTTTTAATTTTTGTTTTTAATTTTTAACAATTATATTTTTGATTTATAAATTTTTCCAAAAATATTATAAACTCATTTATATTTTTCTTTTACTGATTTTAAATTTCTTTTCACCAATTCTTTATTTTATTTGATAAAATTTATTTACTTTATTTATAAAAATATTTATTTATTATATTTAATTTATAAAAAATTATTTTTAATTCCTAAAAATTTATATTTTGATTTTCTAAATTTATTCTTTTCTTCTTCTATTTTTATTTTATTTAAAACATAAAAATATATTTTCTATTGGAAATTAGTTTATATTTTTATCTTAAGTTGATTTTTAATTTAATCTAATTTAACTAACTAAAATCTCTGTTCTCCCTTTCTCTCTCCCTCTGTTCTCTTTTGAAAATATTATCTACTAGATAGATAATATTTTCTCATAATATATATATATATATATATATATATATATATATATATATATATATATATATATATATATATATAAAATTAAATCCTATTTTTGGCTAAATTAAAATATTAAAAAGGAAAGAGAGGCAAATTTTTTTCTAATTTAAATTTATAATTTTTTTTTCTATAACAAAAATAGGATGTTACATAAATGAAAGAAGATATCACATGTACATAACTATGACCGAGAGGTATAATTGAAAAAGAGTTAAATTTGCCACTTTTATGACATAGTTCTTTCCATTAAGGGTGAGAAAACTTTTTTTTTTTTTTTCATGTGGGGATCACACATATTTTTTTTCTCTTCACTAGTTTTTCATATACCAAACAACTTTGGTTGGTAGTTTTTTTTCCAATCTCTCTAATTGCTACTTCCTTTGCTTGCACTTTATCTTGAGCAATATAATGTAAGGACCACCCTTCCTAATCACACTCATTTAGAGGCCCAAAAGAAAAGCCTAACATGACTTAACCCATTACTCACAAGCAACATTAAACATTCATTTAAATTATATTTTTAATACCATAAAATAAATTTAATTCTTTTTACAATTTAGTTATAACTACTTGATTATGAATTTAAGAAAATTATAATGTTACACACACCTAAAGAATAAAATCATTGTAACCCAAACAATTATATAAAGGTTTTTAATAACAAGAATGTAAGTCAAAATAGGTGTGGGTTATGATAGATGATAGGTTCAACTACTTAACCTTTTTTGTCTCTAAGATATATTAAATCTAAGTCAAACCTTATTACTAATTTAAATCCTAATCCTTTTGCATTTTCAACTACAAGTAGTAGGCTAGTCAAAAGAGGGTTAGACATTTTGCATGTATTGTATTTTTTTTTTATTTCAAAAGAGGGTTGACTACTAATAATTGTATTCAAGTACATTTTCAAAAATAAATAGGTGAAAAGAATGCATTCGTGCCTCAAACTTCTAATGCACCACCTTTTATTGTCAATGTTCAACTTTTAGATTTAGCTATAGAAATAATGAATTTCATGGTTTGTTTCTCACATTTATTAACAATAAGCTTCACCATATTATTTAAAAAGTGAGAAATGAGATTTAGTTTTATGCAGACAACTTTATTTACAAATCTTACTAATGAAGTAAGACAAGATAAATTTAAAGATTTGAATAAAGTAAATAAAAAGGTAAAAAAAAATCAAACATGTTAAAGATGCATGATACCACCAGTCAAAGTGTTATCAAAATCACTAAATTTTCTAAAAGGATTTGCAATATAAAATTAATTCAGGTCATATTTTCAAAGACATAATTCATTGATTATTTAGATTTTAATTAAAATTTTGGGGGGATTGTATTTAGGTTTAAGTAAAAACAAATTAAGATTAAAAACATATTGAAGAGATAATCCAAAGATTCAATGATTTGGTAAATTATCACAATTTTATAAAAGATAAAACAAATTCATGAATCATGCAATTTCTTAATAAGTGTTATCATAAAAAAAAAACACTAAAAATAAATTCAATAACTAAACCAAAATAAAAAAAAATAGGATTTAAAAAGAAAATCAATTATAATAAATTTAAATCAAAGTTTATCTTAACTTAATCCAAAAGAAAACTGAAAATTCATAAAATAAAAGAAGAAGAAAAATTTATGAAAAAAAATAAGTAAAGAGCCATGATCCCTTTAGGATTATTATCATTATTTAATTAAAAATTATTAAATAATATAATAATTAGTATAATTAAATTGGTGTCATTT
>JAMLFT010003889.1:0-20917 GCA_026544285.1 Pachyrhizus erosus | reverse complement strand
ATTTGTTTTTATTTAATTAATAAAATTACATTTCTGACTTCTAAAATTTAGATTCTTATTTTCTTATTTTTATTCTTTTTTGCTTTTATTTTTATTTAATCTAAAATGTCTAAATCTATTTTCTATTCAAAAAAACAAAATATTTCTATTTATTTAGCTTTATTATTTAAACTTATTTTACTCAAAATCTTTCAACTTGACTAATTTTATAATTTCTCTTTCCATATTATCTCTTGAATAATATTTCTCATAAAATTTAAAATTCTAAACTTTAATTGAACTAAACTATAATATTTAAATAGTGTAAGCTATTTTTTTTTCTCTAAATATAAATATAATTTAATTATATTAAGAGCAAGATATTACAATGCTCAACTTTATTATCACAATACAATTGAATGAAACATGTATGTACATATCCCAAATCATGGAGAAGTAGTTTGATGTACAAATCTTCATAGAGTTCAAGAACCATTCCTCTGAGTTTAGTTTTTGCACTAGATTGAGTTACAATACTCTACTTCTTGCTTCTCCATGTGACAAGATTAGCTCTTACAAATGTAAGGTATCTAGAGGTTGATCTCCTATCATAAAGAGTACTTGCCCAATTTGCATAAGTATAAACCATCACATCTTGGTAGTTGGAGTCCTTCTTAAACATAATTCTCTTTCCAGGAGCAACCTTTATGTATCTTAAGATTCATATGACAACATCAATGTGTTTTGTACCTAAATTATGCATGAACTGACCGACCGCACCAAAAGCATAAGCTAAATCTAGCTTGGTGTATACAAGATATATTAATCTTCTGGCAAGTCTCTAATATCTTCTTTTGTTAGCTGGAGTTTGATCTTCTTCAATCACAACTTCAATCCCCCTTTGATTGGAGAATTTGTTGGTTTGCATGCTATCATCCCAATTTATTTTAACAAATCCAATGCACACTTTCGCTAAGATAGAAAAATACCTAATTTTGATCTTAAGACTTCAATTCCAAGAAATTACTTCAACGGACCAAGATCCTTCATCTCAAATTCCTTTGCCATGTGCATTGTCAATGCCTTGCATTCCTCTATATCATCTCCCATGACTATCATGTCATCAACATAAACAATAAGAATTGTAATTTTTCCCTCATTTATCTTTAGAAATAAGGTATGATGTTGATTGCTTTGTCGATATTCAAAAACAATTATTGACTTGTAGAATCTACCAAACCATGCTCAGGGTGATTGTTTTAGTTCATACAATGACTTCTTCAATTTGCATACCTTCTTACTATGAGTATTAGGATCATACATCCTTTTGGTAGTTCCATATAAGCTTCTTCAGACAATTCCCCATGGAAGAAGACATTTTTTATGTCAAATTGTTATAAGGGCCAATCAAGATTTACAACTAGATATAATAATACTCAAATGATGCTAATTTTGGCTATAGGAACGAACATTTTAGTATAATCTATTCCATATGCATGTGTATACCCCTTTGCCACCAATCTAGCTTTGAATATCTCAACTGTACCATATGTGTTAAACTTCATTGTATACACCCATCGACATCCTATTGGTTTTTTTCCAATTGGACAATCTACTGATTCCTATGTTTCATTTCTTTACAAGGATCTCATCTCCTTATTCATAGCATTCTTTCATCTTGAGTTAGTTAAAGCTTTCTGCACACTGTTAGGAATAGATATACTACGTAATTGACTCATAAATGTGCTATTTGAGCTAGACAGATTTTGGTTAGAAATGTAATTATTCATAGGGTATTTAGTCTTACTAGTAAGGTCAAAATCATAAGTAAGCTTAGGGATACCTTTAGTGACACAATCTAGTAGAATTCTTTTAACTATATTAGGTTCCTAAGGGGACGATTGACGTGGTATATTGTCAGCATCAACCGACAAATCTTCAATCTCGACATGCTCAAATCCATCATGATGTATTTCTTCCTCATTTTGTGATTGTTGATCATTAGATTGCTACACACTTTAATAATCATTTGGTACAATGTTGTCACTTCCTTTCTCTAATTTGACCTCAATATAAACTTTTGAGGTATCAAAGTGTAAATTTCATCATAATTCTCCCCTAAATTTCAGACTTGGGGGGAAAAACACATCAATGCTTCATGAAAAACTACAGTTATAATGGTAAACATTTGCTTGATTTGTGGATGGTAGCACTAGTATCCTTTTTTATGAGCAACATAATTAAGGAACACACATCTTTCAACTCTAGGAAACAACTTACTTCTCTAATTCTTATGCAAGTGAATATAAACAACATAACCAAAAACTTTGTGAGTTAATTCAACAATTCTAGGACTTACTACTTCATCTATAAGTGATTGAAGAGGTGTTTTGTACTTAAGAAACCTAGAAAATGTTTGGTTGATTGTGTATACTGCATATACAAGAGCTTCTCCCTAACACATTGTTGGCATATGAGCACCAATCAATGCAGCTCAGACCACTTCCAATAGGTGATGGTTCTTTCGTTTTACCACTCTATTTTGTTGTTGAGTATTTGGGAAAGATCTTTGATGAACAATTTCTTTAGCTATTAGAAAATATTGAAGTTCTGATTGCATATACTCTCCTCCATTATTAGTTCACAACACTTGAACTTGTGTTTTGTATTGAGTCTCAATCATTTTGCAAAGTTTTTGAAATAGTCCTCTGACTTCACTTTTTTGACTTCATCTTATAAAGTCACGTCATTTGAGTACAATCATCAATAAACATTGCAAACCATGTTGATCCACCCAACATTGTGACCTTAGATGGACCCTATACATCAGAGTGAATAATCATAAATGGTAGAGAAATTTTATTTAAAATTAACAAAAAATAAGTTTTGTGACTCTTTGCAAACTCGCAAACATCACAATACAAAGTTGAAGTGTTTATTTGATCAAATACATTCAGAAATTCTTTTTTTTTTGTAACTAAAAGATGCATGTCCTAAATGTTTATGCCATAACCATATATCTTTGTCTTTCCTAACTTCTTGAGAACCTTCTATTGCTAGCACTTAACCAAGCCCTTTTGAATCTTTTTCTGTCAAATCCATGTAATACAAAATTTCTCGTCTAATAACGTAACCAATTATCTTCATCGTTTGGATGTCCTTAAAAACACAAAAGTCAAGCCAAAAAGTTACAACATACAATAGAAATTTGGTTATTTGAGAGACTTTATATTTTAGAGAAGGAACAACAAAGACAATATCAAGGTTCAAATTGTTTGAAATAGAGATAGTTCCTTCTCCAATAATAGTGGATTTACTTTTTTGTGAGGAAGATTTAAGCTTTTTAATCCGTCTAGCATCACAATTTAGATGATCAAAGCATGCAGAGTCAATTATCCATGCACTATTCAAAACAGTAATTTATTAAGACCTTACCATTGGGATGATTACTACTTGTAGTTGTAGCAAGCACCATGCCTTTGTTAGTTTCTTTCTCGTTAATAGTTGCATTGGAAGCAATTGGAAATTTTTGAATTCTTCTTTGATGCTTGACTGTGATCCCACCACTTAGGGTATCCTATGATTTCATAGCATTGTTGATTAGTGTGTCCATCTTTATTATAATGAGTACACTAGTAAGTTACCCTTTTTAGAACCTTTTGATTGCCTTGCTTGATTCCTTGTTATCGTAGGTATAACATCTAAATTCATACCTTCTATTTTCAACGCTATTCATTGGACTACATCTCGCCAAATCAATGCATAACATTCTTCTAAATCAGGTGTACCCTTAATCTCTCAATTGACTTCTAATATGACTTCATATCATTAATGTCATTCATGACTACTTTGTTGTGACGTTCCAATTCCCTAAAAATCTCAACCAACTCCCTATAATATTTGGTTAGTGTTCTATTATTCTGATTTGCAGTGAATGCCCTTTGATTTAGAATAAACACTTGCAACTTATCACTTCCATCATAAAATGTCTTCGACAAAGCATTCTAAATATCAAGGGCAATGGATAAGTAAAGATACCTTTTCATGATTTCTGGATTCATGGACATCAGCGACCATCTTTTCACCTTTTGGTTTCCAGTATACCATTTTTTATATCTTTCATCTTTTTCTATTGGAAGCTTCACCTTACCGTAGTTGTAGGATAATTTTTTCCTCTCTGCGATATGCATCTCCATTAGTTGTTATCATACGTTATAGTTGGATTCATTGAGGATGATGCCTATGTTGAAGACACCTTTAGATTGAACTACCATTGGAATTGGTTTTTTAGCCATCTTCTTCGGCAAAGATCTTCAAGGATTAAAAAAAAAAAGATCCTAAGCCCTTATACCAAATTAAAAAAATAATATAATTCTATGATTTTTATTCATATCTATTATGTATATAGGGTACTATTCTTATAATGTTTTACTCCTAAACATTAGGAACTAAATTAAGAAAGCCTTAATTATGCAATATTTTGTTCAACTATACAAACTTTTAATTTGGCTAATCATATATTTTATCTCAATATGTACATGCACATTTTTTGTCCTTTTGTGCATTACATTACATGTTTTCCATAACCTAACTTTGCTTTGTAGCAGATGTGGGTGATAACTTGTGTGTAAAAGCTACATCTGTGGACAATGTTATTGGTAATTTGTGTGGTTCAACTGGTCCTGGGTCTCAAAATGATCAACAGAGGCTTACTTTGAATTCACATAGGATAGATGTCAACACTTTGGATGGTTTGAGTTCTTCAATTGCTAAGTTGCTAAAGTCTGACTATTTGAGATCTATGGGCTACAGTTCAGCAAGATGCACGGTAATGGGTTCATTGCTAATATGGAAAAATGTGGTTTCAAAAGCATTGGATGTGACTCAAACTGAAATTTGTTCACTTGAAAAAGAACTGAAGTCACTCCAATCTGAACCTGAGGATGGATTGTTATGTCACATTGCAAAATCTTGCAACGGTATGCATGAGAACAAGGAAGAAACTATTAACATTTCTAAAGCAGCAACATCAAAATTTGCAGAGCCAACAAGATCTGGTACATGCTGTGAAGACTTAGATGGAATTCAAGCAAAGAAATGCTTAGTCCAAGTTGGTGGTACTAATTCATTTTCATTAATGGAGCTTAAGGATGGGGTTAATGATGACAGTAGCACCATTTTTTATTCTTGTACTGACAATACTCTACATAATACGATTATTTCTACAAATAAAGAAACTGCCAAAAATGCAAGTGAAGTTTTTGACAAGTTATTGCCACAAGAATGTGGCAACATTAGTAATGGTGGAGGCTTAGTAGCTCATGATGATCAAATCATTAAGAAAAAGTTTGCAGAGAAAATGTGGTCTGCAAGATTTAAAGAGAAAGTTTTAAAATATAAATATAAAGCCTTGGACCACTTGTGGAAAAAGGATCCGTGTTTACGATCTTTGAGGAGTTCTCCCCCTACATCTGACAGCAATGTCAAATTGGATATGCAAGTTGTCAGTTCTGGTAGTCAGAAGAGTCGATCCTCTATTCAGGATCGTTTTCCTTTCCCTAGAATGGACATGATTGTTTCTAACTATTTTTTTTTACTAAAATTATGGCATTAATTTTGCAGTTAGTTTCCTTACATAAATTAGTTAGTGCAATCTACGGATAACTAGGCTTAGGTTGCAGATTTCTTTACATAATTAGTTTAGCTGGTATAATTTCATGTTGCCATAGATGCTTTTTTTTCACAGAAAAAAGGGAAATAACCAAGAGTTGATTATTTTTCTAATGCTAGTTAAATTGGGAATAATGTAGAATTTAAAATCTTGAAAATTTAGTTTGTAATATAGAATATCGATTCGCGACATTTACAATGAATAGCTGTTATATTCTAATTTATCTTTTTGTTGTGATAATAACTGTACTTACCTTTTTGTCTTTGTTTCCTTCTATTTTTGCAGCAGGAAATCAGCAAAGCTTGGTTCCAACATCTGAGATGATAACTTTCACAAGCCAACTTCTTTCAGAATCCCAGAATGAAGTTAACAGCAGCACCTTGAAGATACCGGCATTAATTTTGAATGAAAAGGATAACATGATTTCAATGTTTAAATCTACTAATGCGCTGGTTGAAGATCCAGTGGCTGTTGAGAAGGAAAGGGCTATGATCAACCCTTGGACATTAGAGGATAGAAAGATTTTCTTGGAGAAATTTGCAGCATTTGGAAAAGATTTTAGAAAAATTGCTTCTTTCCTTGACCACAAGACAACTGCTGACTGTGTTGAATTCTACTACAAAAATCATAAGCCCAGTTGTTTGAAGAAAAATAAGAAAAGGAAGCGTGGTAAGAGTCAGAAGAAGAGTGAAGCCAAAATTGGCAAGAAGGCTCCTGCGATGGCATGTGGCATTTCAGGTAATATAAGAACACGTTCAGGAAGACTCCTCTTTTGGAGGAGAAATGATGATACGAAAAAATCAAAAGGTGATGACATTGTTCCTGATAAAAGAGAGACTGTTGCAGCTGATGTATTGGTTGATATGTGTGATTCTCATTCATCTATGAGTTCCATCATAACAACATCCGTTGATCCTGTGGAAGCTAACAGAGACAAGACATACTTGGAACTGAGGCCTCAATGCCAACAACCTGTGACACCTGAGGTTACTCAGAATATGGTCAAGGGAACCTGTTCTCATAAGAGCTGCAGCCAAATGGATCCTTCTGAGTGGACAGATGAGGAGAAGGCAGCCTTTCTTCAGGCTGTATCATCCATTGGAGAGAATTTTTCAATGATTGCAAAGCGAGTCGGAACAAGAACTGAAGATCAGTGTAAGAGATTTTTCATTAAGTCAGAAATCCCCTAGATTAGATCTCATGCACCACGGACCTGAATACACTGGATCTCTAATGAATAGTGTAAATGGTGGCAGGAGTGACACACATGATGCAGGTGTTGTGGAGGCAGATTCAGCCATTGGCAATGATAAGTCAGGCACCAAAACAAATGAGAGCCAGCCTTCATCTGCCATGAACTCAAACCGTGATGAATCCAAACCTGTGGAAGCCAGGTATCTATCATCTGACTTGAATGAATCAAAGGAAATTAATGAGGAAGTAGATCATGAAGATGTAAACATGGTTTCTAATGGTTTTGGGATTGTCTTCTACAATACTGATAAGAAAGTTGGAAAAGATAAAGTAAATACAATAGTGAAAAATACCACCAGTGCTGCTGTTCAACAAGAGAAAACAACTATCCTAGACAGGCTTAATTCCATCAGCATTGGAGACTATCAGGCTGAAAATCCTGGGTTCTCAATGGACCATATTTATGAGGCTGCTAGAATTGTTCAGAGATGTCCTTTGAAGGAGCCTGTTAGAAAACAAGTGAATGCAGACACAAGCTGCGTCAGTTCAGCAACTGAGTTACCTCCTTTGTCTCAAAAGATTGAACAAAATGATGACCATTACAAAACATGGTTACCGCATTCGTCAGATTCAGAAGAAACACCCACAAATGTTGTTTGAAACTGTTTGGGAAGGTAATAATCATTCCTTCATCTGCTCAGAAAAGTGATTTAAATGCTAAGGGAAACTAGGAAAATGGTACTCATCCGAGCGGTTATTACGGCCATGTAAATCATCCCATCAAGAGTCATTGGAATGGGAACATAACTATCCTGCAGCATTAGTAACTATCCTTCATCTTCTGCTAAATAAGAGTAGATGCATAGCATTTAAAAAAACAAGAATAAAAAAAGAGATGCAAAGCACCCCAATGAGATTTATCCTCTGGCAAACATTACTTTTGCGGCGCCCTGTTGTTGTATACCATTGGTTAATTTTTTATATTGAAAGATGCTAGCAACATATACATGTTAACATATTTTTTATTGGAAACCATTGAACTCATTAAACGTATAACAATGATTTGATAAGCAATTAATGAATATAAATGTAATATGAAATAAATAAAAATGTTAAAAGGAATTTCCACATGCAATTCAGCATCATAGAAGCAATAATAAAATAAGGGAAATATTAGTAAATATAACTGACATTTTGTAACATGTTTACGTTAATAATTTTGTAATTTTTATTGAATTTAAATTGGTTTAATAATTCTAATAATATGGTTTTTTTTTTCTGGGGGGGTTCAGTATTTGATTTAATAATGATGAGATAAAAGTAACTTTAGTGATTGGTACAGTAATATGAATAAACTTTTCAATAAGTTCGTGTTCCAGTAGAAAATAAGAAGATAAAGTGATTTAGGACTTCTAATTGGATAAAATTCTCTATAGATAATTATAACTGAAGAAAATAAGAACATAAAATGAACTGATCGGATAAGTTAGCAGGCCGAATCTACAAATTTCATGCTCTAAAACAAATTTTTTGAGTCATATTTTAATGTAATTCATTATTTTTTATTTTATTTTCCTAATTTTTGAATTTTAATATTGTTAACTTAATCAAATCCATTTCAATAACTTATTCAATGGTAATTCATTTTAATCGTTTTCTTGCAATATAGTTGATCTTAAATTGAATCTAAAACATTTTAATTATGAAAATTTTCTTTTCACAATGACAATAATTTCAAATATCAATAATAATTCTCTATAAATATTAATACATCTAAAATATTTAATTTTTTTATTATAGCATAATGGTTTTAATAGTGTTTTAATTATGTTGTTAGTATTTCTTTTAGTACTATTACCTAAGGGAGGGGGGGAGTGGAGACCAATGATATCAAGTTAAAGCTGAATAAAACTTAAATTTATTTCAATTGAAAGAAAAAAAGTATAAAGTGATTTCATATTCAAAAAAATTGTGAATAAAAAAAATATTGATTATATATATATATACACACACATACAAAATAATAAAAAATAAAAATTTAATTTTTTAACAAATCCATAATGATTAAATTTTAATTGAATGTTTAAACTCATGACTATCATTTTCATCAAAATTGTTATCTACGGATCATGCTCTTTTAATGAAATTAATCTCTATATTCATTTCAATGCCATTTTTTAATTGAAAGACAACATAAACTAATTATTTTCTATAAATTTTTAAAGGAATAATGAATTTTCTAAAATTATTTACAGTTATATATTCCAAATTGTATTATCATATGACAAGTTAACTACAAATAATATAATAAGATATATTTCCTAATAATTTAATTTGTTTATAAAAAAAAGTGACAAATATTAGGAACTTGAGTGGGGACCTAAGGCAGTGGCCTTATTTTCCTTGCCGTATACACAACCGTGTACAAAAATTAAGTGCACAAGTAGATTTTAACTTACAAGAGAAGCCGAGTTTATTTAACAAATTATTTCCTTTTCGCAGTAGATATGAATAACTTTATTCAAACAGTACCTTTTGTAAGTTAAAATTAACTTATATATAAACTAATTTGTATAAGCTTTCTTATTTTAAATTTTAAATAGCTAATTTTAATTTATATATAAACTAATTTTAACTTATAAGAGAAGTTTAATTTATTTTAACTTTTTATTTTTCTTCTCTTACATATGCTTATTAAGAACTTTATCTAAATAGTCATATAGTCTTTTATAGCCTTCCAATGGAATTGGTCACAGAACAAGGAAACTTAATCTGTTAGGGTGTTTATTACTATTGATAGCGTAGTGGCATCTGATTTGTCAGGGTGTTCATCTTTAGATCATACAGAATTATAATGAATATATATGGGACTTTGATACCTGGTGAGTCAAATTTATTCAGGTGTCTGAATGTATTATGTATGCACATGCACATTTTTTGTCCTTTTGTGTATTACATTATATGTTTGTCATAACCTAATTGTGCTTTGTAGCAGGTGTAGGTGATAATGCAACTGTGGACAATATTGTTGGTAATTTGGATGGTTCACCGGGTCCTGGGTCTCAAAATCATCAGCAGAAGCTTACTTTAACACTTTGACTAGTTTGAGTTCTTCAATTGCAAGTTACCAGAGTCTGCTGATCCGAGCTCTATGGGGTATAGTTCAGCAAGATCCACTTCAATGACAACGTTGATGAAATGCAAAAATGCCATTTTAAAAGTACTAGATGTGACTCAAACTAAAATTTGTTCATTTGAAAATGAACATAAGTCACTGCAATCTAAATTTGGGGATGGATTGCGATGTCGCAGTGCAAAATTTTGTGATAAAGATATTGGAGGCTTTGATAAGGCTACTTGATTTTAATGCCTCTTTCTAGTAACTTGCATCGTATGCTTGAGACTAGCCAGGAAGATATTATTAACTGTCCTGCAACAGCAACAACAAAATTTGTTGAAACAAGATACGATACTTGCTCTGAAGACTTGGATGAATTCAAGCAAAAATAGGTGGTAATTCACCTTCATCAATGGAGTTTAAAGATGGGGTAGATGATCACTCTAACTCCAGGTTTTATTCTAGTACTGAAGGTACTTTTTATAATACGATTATTTCCTCAAATAAAGAAACTGCTAAAAATGGAAATGCAGTTTTTTATAAGTCATTGCCACAAGAACGTGGTAATATCAGTAATGGTGGGGTTAGCAGTACTAGTTCAGTGTCCCATGATGATGAAATCATAAAAGAAAAGTTTGCAGAGAAAAAGTTGTCAGCAAGATTTAAGGAGAAAGTTTAACATAAAAATATAAAGCCTACGATCACATGTGAAAAAAAGATCCGTGCATACTATCTCTAAGGAAATGTCCTCCAACATCTCACAATAATGTCAAATTGAGTCTGAAAACTATCAATACTGATTGTGACAAGAACTGATCCTCTATTCATGATCATTTTCCTTTCCCTCGTATGGATATGATTCTTTCTAACTATTTTTCTGCTAAAAAAATGGCATTAATTTTGCAGTTAGTTTCCTTACAAAAATTAGATAGTGCAATGTACGGATCACTAGGTTTATGTTGCTGATTTCTTTACATAATTAGTTCAGCTGGAGTAATTTCATGTGGCCATAGATGCTTTTTTTCACAGAAAAGGAGGGAAATAACCAAGAGTTTATTATTTTTCTATTGTTGGTGTAATTTCATGTTTTTCACTCCTCATTATTCTCCTTCCATATTCATCAATATGTGATTTATCTACTTAATTTCAAATTTCATCTTCAGTTTAATATTCATCATGTCTTTTATTGTAATTCATGATTCAATTTCAGCAGTTAAATTATTCATTACTCTTTTAATTATTTTCTTAAAACATATAATTGTTTTACTGTCTTTGAAACATTAATATGTTTCTTTATGGTTACATACAGAAATTAAAGACAGAAAAGAGAAAGCAACGTATTAAAGATGTAGATACTCACGATGGAATACTGTAATAGCTGCATCACGAGGGGAAAACCAGAAATGTGCAGAAAAAAGATTCTCTTACACCCTAACCAGCCAAAATATTAGCCACGGTAATGGCTTCATGGGAAATTTGGGAGAAAACTACAACCCACTGTTGCCATAGAAACTTACAAATCTGCCAAACAATCAAACCGCACGGATGAACATTAGTATCTTTGTTGCAATCGGATTCAGCAAACACCTTTTGATGACGAGAAGCTTCTAGATTACGTAATCAAACATGGTTTTGGATGTTGGAGCTCAGTCCCCAAACTAGATGGTATATATACAGTATTATATTGTTTGTTTAAACTTTAAACATTTGATTGATGTTGTAGTGTGCACAATGAAGAACAAGACAAAAGAGTTTTTCTAGTGTTCATCAATCATTGTGTGCATATTAATTGCATATGTCAGTTTTGCTTAGGTATGGGAAGAGCATCAAATTAAGGTGGATAAATTAACCAAGGCCTGATTTGAAAAATGGAGCATCCTCAAAGCAAGATGAAACTATGATTCTTGAACTCCATGTAAACTACCTTCAAGTTTATGGAGAGGGAAACTGTAGAGACCTTCTCAAACAAGCTGGTAAACAATGAATTAACAAAAAGTGCAAATTTAATTATCATGTTGTTTCAAAAAAAAATTTATTATTGTTCTGATTATTCATTTTATATTGTTTGCTTTGTATAGGCTGGAAACAAGATGGTGAGGTCATCAAATTTGTTCTACAGGAGAATGGTGCTACAGGAGGATAATTTGTTCTGCATGATAAGAAGAATGACAAACTGAACAAGATCAAGAAGATGTTGAGGTCATTTTGGGACACGCTGAAACAAGATAATGGAGCTGCTAATTACTGTTTTACAATTTCTTTTGTCTTCCTATGATTATGTTGAACGGTTGGTTTTTTCCTTATTGATATTGAGTTCCCTTGCATTTGCTTATACGACTCCTCTTTGCAATTTGCATGAGTATGATATTCAGCACCTTTATGACAAAGTATTGTTTGAAATTGATACGTGACCTATTTTTTTGTTTTATATTTTTTCTTTAGGAATACTACTTGAGCTCTACCAAATCCACCTTTGATCCAATCCTCAGATTTTGGCATTTTCCAACAAAACTTGAAGAAAAATTGATGATGATCGATGGATAGGACTGTTCATATAGGTTGCCAAACACCTATGTTATATATTTGTTTCTCCTATTTGTCACATTCACAAAAAATTTGAAAAAAAAAACTTCAAGAAAAGTTGATTTTGCAGAATAACACACATTTTTAATCTTAATTTTATTTTACCATTTTCTTATTGAAGGATATATTCCCGTGCCTTCAATGTTTTTTTAACATAGACCAATTCATTTTTTAGCTCATTTCATTTGTCCACTGGTTTATCATATCGAAGTCACTGAAGGACATAGAGCACATGTTGTTGCTAAGCAAGAGATGATGGAATCCATTGACAGCATCAAAGATAGGAAAACTTTTTTTTTTATTTTTCTGTTTCCAATCCTATTTGAGTTTCTTTTTATTTGTATTTTGAACTTTAGCTGGTTACATATTATTTTTATTTGTAATCAAAATTCAATATCTTACAATAGAACTATTGTGATTTTCTTTCATTTTTACGAATCACAACGATCACAGAATGTTACCATGTCTCTTGTGCTACAAAATGTCATGCGGAGGATACAATATAGAGCTGTCTACCATGCATAATCATCATGAGTGTGGTGGATAATGTGGTATTTACCAAAAAAAAAAAATATAGAAGTCATGTGAACAATAAAATTAAAATTATACTATAATTCTTTATTTTAAAAAACATATTTTTCTCTAAAAATTTTTTTACAGAAAGATACTTATATCTTTTCATTCAAAATAGAATACGTAATACAATTTGGAGTATGATTAAAGGTGTGAGAGCTAGCATAAGACATTGGAGCTCTACCTAAGTTATGAGCTATAGTTTCGGCTTGCCTCTTTACAAAACTCACCAACGAGTTTGGATAATTTTGCAGAATGTATCTACACTTAAAAAGAAGTATTTTAAAATCTGTCTTCTTTGCCGCCAATGATAGAGGTCGTCCACTATTGGTTTGCAATCAATTTCAATGCACATAATTTGACAGCCCAGCTCTTGAAGCCACTGTAATCCCTGAAAAAGACCCCATGCCTCTGCCTCTTTTGAATCTGGGGTGCCTGATTTCCATTGAGTCCTTGCTTGTATGAATCTTCCATAATCATCACGAATGCACATTCCAACTCCAAAACAGCGTTGAGAATGAAAAATTGCTGCATCAATATTAAGTTTTGAAGTTCCTGGATTTGGAGTTTGCCGCGATGTTACAGCTGATGAATGAAATTCATGAAGTTGTTGTTCTGCACATTCCTAGCATGGCATCATTCATCATAGAACTGCAGCGCAGAATTAATAGAAAGTTGCAGGGGAATTTCAGTGGAGTGTCAGATCTTCTGGTTGAACCTGTTGGTTTTAGTTTTTAGGATAACTCTATATTGAATTGCAAAAGTGTATTTTTTTATGAAGTCCACTTCATGATTTTAAGAGTTACTACTGATTTTAGGGTATAATAAAATTAGAAGTAACTCTACTGATATTATAAATGAATAATAAAATCTAAATTTAATTAATCCATTAATAATCTAATAACATATTCTTATCTTTATTAATTAACTTATTAAAATTAAAATTAAAATTATTTTGACAACATCTAAGACATATTTCTAACAATATATTTTCCATATACACCATAAAATCATAAACACTTTATGCTTATTTAGGGTCAAGTTATAAATAAATCAAAGAGCAAATCTTGAACACTTTCAACTTCGTCAATTTTTTGTTATAATAAGTTCCATAGACCCGCAAAATGCAAATCAACTAACAATCCAATAACATTTTCTCTGTCAACTCTAAATTCAGAATTTTTACACACTTAAACTTTTGCACAATAGTTGTAGATTTTGTTTTAGTAGCATCATTAGGAGACTTAGGGGTTGTTATTTTAGAACCAACTTGTTTTTTTTCTTCTTCAGCTTCTTCGTTCTTATGCCACAATTCAGTCATATCTTTTTTTTATTGAAAAGACAATTTACTCCTCCATCAATGAATTTAAAACAAAGATTTTTTTTGTTATTTTTACTTGGAAAATATCCTTGCCACATGCATCCTTAATTGTGTAGCTTTTGTTTTCAAACAACACTGTATATAACCTTTTTTAACTAGTTGTTCAACACCCAATAAATTCTTATCAATTTCAGAAACATACAATACATCAAAAATGAAATTTGTACCTAAGTAGGTTAAGATTGTTATTGGTCCTTTTTCTTTAATAACAATGTACTTGTCATTTCCAACTTGAACCTTCGATGTGATTGCAATGCTTAGTTCCTTGAGTAGTTCCTTATTATTTGTCATATGGTTAGAACAACCTCTATTGATAACCCAATTTTGACTTAATTCATCGATAAAAAAACATGTGATAGAAAACAAATAATCATCCTCTTCTTGGTTTGTAGCCTTTGCTTCTTCACCATGTGGTTGATTCTTGTTTCTATAAATAGTAGGCATTATATCCCTTTAGATTACACTCATTTTACTTAACATTGGGTCTTCTTCAACATCTAATTGAAGAATGATGTTTCTTTTCACATTGTCGACATCGTAGATATATTGATCTACCTTTTGAACTTTCTTCACTTTCTTCGTAATTTGGCCTCCATTTCTTTTCTTTTCTTCTTTAGTTGATCTACAATTTTGTTTGCAAAGCTCCTTCAATTGTGTTTTCTTGTCTCATAAGTCTTCTTTGCCCTTAGCCTTGTAAAGCACTCAACACTTATGTCCAACTAATTAAATAGAATTTTTCTAAAAGATGTAAGTTACAATTTTGTCATTAATGAGTTGACTAAATCAACTTTAATAGTTTAATTTTAATTAATTAACTGACATTAAATTTTTCCTATTTTAAATTTTTATGTGCCTCTATCTTAATGTTATCCAAAATAAACTTATTTTTCTAAGCATCTTGTACATTTGTTTCTAATTGTATATAATTAATCATTTATTTCTCATCAGATAGATAAACAATAAAATTTACTAATTTTATCTTATTTAGTGAAATTTCTATTTTAATAAATTTGAGGGTGTTACACTTGCATGTTTGTTCCATTTTGCATCCCAAATTTTTTTATATTTTGTTTAACTCAAAATTTTATTTATTGTTACTTCAATTTTGATTATGTCTTCTCTTTCCTTCATTTGTTCTATTTTTTTATCAATAATATTTCCTTAGTTGCAATATGATATGCATTATGATACATTTTCTATTCATGTGATTTTTTTATTCTATTTTTTTTTGTGTTTGTGTTTTCTTTATTGTTACTTTTTCTTGTAATAATTAAAGTTTTCTCTTTTATTTTTCTCTCCACTTTGATTCTTCATTCAAAAGATAAAATGACAACAAATTATTTTTTTATCATAATTGTATATTTTAAATTAATAATCTATTTAAAATTATATTTTGTATCATAACAGTAACATATATCAAAGTAAGCAAACAACAAGAATTGAGAGAACTTTGGGGGCAAAAGTTTATCTTCCTCCTTTATAGAAACAACTTAGAAGAAAAACCACACCTTATTCCCCCTTATATATCACATCTAGCTTGCTTCAGAGAGGTTGAAAAATTGAGTCTTCCACTCCTAAGCTTCCTACCAAGATGCTTCCTACTCATACACTTAAATCACTCACAAAGAGAAGCAAAAGAGAGATTAGAGAGAATG
Source organism: Pachyrhizus erosus (assembly GCA_026544285.1). Classification (NCBI taxonomy): domain Eukaryota; kingdom Viridiplantae; phylum Streptophyta; class Magnoliopsida; order Fabales; family Fabaceae; genus Pachyrhizus; species Pachyrhizus erosus. The sequence goes on along the minus strand of JAMLFT010003889.1, from coordinate 4,763 downwards.
AATGAAGATGTGATGTGCAGAAATGTAGAAGGGGCTAAACATAATAAAATAACTAAGGTCCAATTCTAGTTTCTAGTTAAGCCCATCATTGGTGACAACCCACTATTTCACTAAATACAACACCTACTTTTACTAACTAAAGCCCAATATGTGTGAGAACACCTATTTATGTTAACTAAGCCCAATTAATTATTCTTTTTTCTCTAATTACTAATGTAATCCTTTATTTTGTTTATTAACATGAACAAATAATTTATTAGCATCTTAGATAATTATTTTAAACATCTAATCCACTTAAAACTTTTTTTATTTTGCATCACATAAAATAATACATACCACAAATAAATAAAATCAAAGAAAATAAACATCAAAAGCCAAGACATATAAGATATCAAACGGAATTAGCCACAATTTTTTCATTTTAATTCATTTATTTCAAACATTTTATTTTAAGAAACTATCATTATTTCAATTTTATTCAAAATACCAAAATAATTAAATCTCTTAAAAAAATCTCACACATCCTAAAAGATAAATTCATATAAGATAAAAATTGGATTGTTACACTTGGTACACCACGAGATGAAAGGCAAGGACCATGTTAAGGTCTATAGAGTATACCACCAAGTTGTGAACTTTTCAATGGTCTTGAGGAAAAATCACAAAAACCTACTTGATAACCCTAACTCTTGTCTAAAATCACCAAAATTGATAGAAAGTATACCTTCATTTTAGGCTTATGGCACTAGTTGGAAGATTGCTCATTGTTAATGATGACTTGATAGTGGTGAATTTGGCAAGGTATATGTACTCTTTATTGCTTCCTAATTAAAACAAAATTGATGTAGGAGTATGGATCACGTTTGGTAAAAGTTGGTGAATAAATCATAACTTAGGTTAGACCCTAGATTTTCCTACATTTGCATGATTGATCCTTCTATGTTTTAGGTTTTTAAACCTATTGAAAAATCAATGAGGCTTTGTGGAACCTCACTCTTGGCCTCTTTTCCTTTGTATGTATAATTATATATGTATGGTACAACATCAAATCTAATAGTAGAAAAAGGAAGACATTGGTTGTGTTACTACTCTAGTTTAGGATACCTTGGATACTTGTTCATTGAGACATTTATTATTTTATTATAAAGTTTACAAGTATTTTATTTAGAAATGTATGTTCTGCATTAGTATGTATATTGTTAAGATGATATTTGTGAAGGTATTACTATAATGCCCCTTTTTTATTTACTTTTAAAATTTAGAAATTTTATTCAGATAACTATAACATAGCTAAAATTTCTAAAAATCTATCTTGCTAGGAGAATTACAATTTAACATAACATATCAATTCATATAGCTTCATTCCTAGTGTTCTCAACTTAATTATACAAGATGGATAAAATCATAAGTAAACTTATTATTACATCACCATAATATTTTGAATAACCAAATAAAATACTCCCATCATCATTCTCTAGTACTAATATGATCTAATCGAATCTTTCAGAAGGATCCTCTTCTTCTATAAAGTCTTCTCTCTTGCCTAGGTTAGTAGCTTGAATTGATCCTATGAAGGACTGTGGAGGTTGAGGAGTCTGAGGTCATCTTCGCGTGGCTAGAACATCAATGAATCTAGGTGACAAAGTCTGAGATAAGACTACTGGTAAGTCTACATGATGAAATTGCCAAGGGACTACGATATTAGTAGGTCTGAAGGCAAATCAAACGTATCATCTCCTTGGACTCTATCATAAGTCCACCTTCCTTCTAAGGGTATTATAGTCAAGTGAAATAATAGATGAAATTTATCTGCCATTTGTGTCTGAAATGGTAAGGGAGTGTAGGAGTGAGTCATCTATCCTCAATAACACATACACATAAATAGAAAGTGATCTATCTATCATAGACTCTCATTTCACTATATGTGCTTAATAAGGAATTCTTACTTGTTTCAGGGCCCTTCGCAGCCTCCAATACTACTAACTCTATGAGGGCTTACACGAGCATATAATTAATAATTCAATTTGCAATCTTTTGTTGATGATTGGGAGTACATATCCTACCTGGTACTTGGTCCAGAATACTCTCAATCGAATCTTGGTAATGCTTCGATTTGTTAGGGACGCCAAACCGGTTCTATGAAACCCTCTTTAGTCTAAGTGGTTCACAACTTGACACCTTATCTACCTCCAAGGTCTCACCAAAGCTTACGTACATTCCTCAAGTACCTTTTGTAGTCAACCATTTCATTCTCCTTTCTTAATTCTCACCCATTAAGGTTTTCGATTCTATCTACCTTCCTTATCCCATCTGTCATCTCCATTGTGCATTTTATCTTGGTACTGATGATAAGCTCAAATATCCATGGATAACATCCATGTTTATATCACAATCATTCTAGATTGTGTCATCATTGTTTAAGCATTTCTCAGTTCATCATCTATCCTAGGGTTATTTTAGAATTTACTATCTCAAATGGACAATCATCAAGAATACTTACCTCCCACTAATAGTGAAGGTATGAAATCCAATACATTTAAAAGCATAACCACTGATCACAATAATCAACAATATACATTATATTCAAATAACATAATAGGGACAAAATGGTAATTTTATATTTTTCTTTCCATAATTTCTTTTTATCTTTACATTTGGGTGAAAGAAATAAATATAGGGGGTTTTGAACCTTTTTTAGTATTATTTTGGAAAATTTTGCTAAAAGGAGATATTTTCAAAAAATTTCATAAGAAGGGTATTTTGGTAATTTTGCAAAAATTTGCTCTTTTAGGGATTTCTCTTTTACAATCACTTATAATTTATTATAGAGGTTCCTAGTATTTTAAATTATTTTTCCTAATTTTAGGAGATCCCAATAGTGGTAAAAAAAATTATAAGGTAGGGCCATTTTATTATAAAATTTTGTCCTTTTTAATATTTTTTTTCCCTTCATATTTCTACTCATAAAGGTTCCTAATAATGCTAAAAAGGGTTTAGACTAATTATCCTAAACTTGGAATGACCAAACAATGGTAAAAAATTGTTTTTATAACCTAGGGGCATTTTGGTCATTTTCTTAATTTAAAAAGTTATTTCTAAGGATTTTCAAATTTCAAAAATGACAAAAATAATCTAGGCTTATACTTGAACAGATTCTAACAGAGTTTTTCCTAGTTTATTTCTCAAAAAGGGGCAAAAAATCAAATTTCTCGCTTAAGGGTATTTTGGTAAATTTTAAAATAATTCAAGTTACTTTTATTTAAATTTTGAAAAAAAATTTCTATAATTTTCTTACACAGAAATGAATCTACCCTTTGTTCTTGCTTCAAAACTTGAATGGATATATTACAAAGAAATTTAAAAAAAATCAGAGTAGGGGTATTTTAGTAATTTTTGCTACCAAGGGTAAAATGGTCATTTGGCTTTTCTGTTCATCTTCTTCCTCACCCCCTCTCTAGTTTAGGTTCAAATCTGGTTTAAATTTCCCCCATTCTTGTTCCTTTTCAATCCTAGGTTCATGGTTTGCTAATTTCAGCTTATGGAAGTCAATTTACTCATTGAACTCATGTTCTTTCTCTGAAAATTTTCAAAATTTCGAAATAGAACATTGAACCCCCATTTTGATTCGATTTTCAAATTTCTTACACAATGCGAGGTAATTCACTACTCAGAATCACTCGAATAACATTTATAAAGAATATAGGGCAACTAATTCCATCAAAATTTCTATACAAACATGAAATCGGATTGCCTGTACTCTAAGTTCTTAAGCTTTTTGATTTCAGTTCGTACTTGGATAATTTGATTATCTCTGAGTGTCAAATTTTCAAAAAAAATCAAATTCAAGTAATTTAAAACGTTTCTACGAATCAATTTTGAAGAAAAGATGACTCTTCCTATCTGGAATGAAGTTTTCTGGCAAAGCTCTGGCGAGGCTCTGATGACCCTGAGAAATTTTGATTCTTTGTTTGATTCTTCAAATTTCTTTGACAAAATCGTTGTACTATTGATTTTGAAGCTTTCTAGATTGGAGATAGGCAATGAGGGTGAGAATTTAGAGAGAATTTTGAAAAGGAATTTACGTTTCTTCCTCCTTTGATTTCGGGATTGGTTAGGTATTTATAGACCTCCTCTTCGACTTTCCTTCACGTCAAAGGATGCCATAGGCCATAGGTAAACTAGCTAGGGATTGTAGGGTATGGGTAGCATAGATTAGTCAGACAACACAGTTATAGGGTATCAGCTCGAGGAAGGGGGTGACGAAGTTGCTTCAATGACGGTTTGCATTTTAGAAGAAGGGTTAAGTATATTTTAATCAGTAAAAATAATAGCGATGGACCTAACGGTCATATGGCAATCCCTGCTTACCAAAATCCACTTCAACCCTCGCGCTCTTACCTTCGAATCTATCCCACGTCTTTTGCCTCTTCGCCTTTCATTTTTTCTAGTTAACTCAGTGTCTTCCCTTTTATTTTTCTTTATTCATTTTAAGACTACTTTTGTTGGGTAGCTCAGCTAGCTGGCTCGCTCTGCTTCTCCCTCTCTCTCCCCTCAGGACCTAGGATTGCTTCCCCCTTTTTTTTTCTTCCTTTCCTCTTCTTTTATTTTCTTTTCTTATTTTCTCTTTTCTTTATTTCTTTCTATTTTTAATTTTAATAAGTCTATTTTAAATTTCTAAATTCTTTAAAAAATCCTAAAAACTTAATTATATTTTTCTTACACTAATTTAAAATTTCTCTTCCCAATATTTATTTTATTTGATA
>JAMLFT010003888.1:0-13403 GCA_026544285.1 Pachyrhizus erosus | reverse complement strand
TGATACAATTAAGCATCCAAGTGCAGCAACGATTCGAGTTGTTGCGGACTCCGGAAGGACTCAACAAAGTTGAATTTTTGATTACTTAAAGGTGAATACCTTGCTGAATACAAATGCTCCTACTTATACGAGTTAAATTGAAAAGCAACGGATGATGATAACCACCCAGTAACTAACAAACAACTAACCACCCAGTAATGATGATAACCACCCAGTAACTAACAAACAACTAACCACCCAGTAACTAACAAACAACTAATTAAGGAGATGCTAAAACAAAACTCCCCATTATCTCAGCCACTAACAAAACCAACCAATTTGGTGCTTGCCCATTTTCTGCGCTTCCCTTTTCCCAAACCGTTGCTGCCTCCAACTTCCGCCACGTCATCTTCGGCCACATCAGCAACAACCTCGTCAACACCCGTATCACCAAATTTCAAACAATGTGAATGTCAACAAAAATGTGTTTCATATATACAAGAATTTTTTTTTTAATTTTGATGAGGAGATGGGGGAATAATCGGCTTGCTAAGATGCTAAATGATAAGAGGATGATGAGAAAGTGTATGGTTGTTATTGTTTGAGTTTTTTGAGTTTGAAGTTGAAAATGATAGTGAAATATATATAGAGATTCAATTGAAAAAGAAAGATTAATTCAAGAAAAATCACATGTGCTAAGAGATACAATTTTTGAGTGGGTGGATGATAACATTAATAAACATGATGATTATAAGAATAACTAAGGAAGACATAAGACATGCTTTAATTTTATAACTTTTTTGAGAATACAGATGAAGCCAAGGGTGCCACAAACATTCAAAATCTCATAAATTAAGATGATTGGGATTGAAACCAAAGAAAATTTTCATAAAGATACTTTTTATTAAGCTAAGTAGTTGGCATGTGATTGAATAAGTAAATTGTCATCTGAAATGCAAAATACCATAATTTTTGTGGAAACAAAGGGTCAGACAAAAATGTGAGTTGTTTTCATTATATGTCGATGTTTGCATTCTATAATGCCAGTATAATTAAGAGTGTATGGTGAACGTACATAGTGAGATATGTCATTGGAATTGAAATTCTTAATAATACCACCATCATAGAGAGATTTAATGTTGTTGAAAAACATTGTTTCAATCTTTTTATGAAACTGTGGAAATATAGTAACAAATTCAATATACTTTTTAATAAGTAAATCCAAGAACAACCAATAAAGTGATCAACAAACGCAAGATAATATTTGTAGTCATTTATAAAAGTAATAGGAGAAAGTCCCCAAACATCAGAAAAAAAAAAGTTCAAGAGGACTTATACATTTGATAAAGAAGATAAATAAAGGAAGTTTGTGTCTTTTATTGATAATACAAAAATTACGATGGAAGTTTTTATTGTCTAAACTCTATAAGTTTTCACAGTTAGACAACATTTGAGCGAGTACTCTTAAGATAGGATGACTAACATGAGCATGCAAAAAAAAAAGAAGGAAAAACAATTGGAAGACATAATAGTAAGTGATGGTGGAGAAGTTGGAAAATATATGTAGAATTACTTGGATTGCACATCAACATTGCCCCCATGGCATGATCCTTCACATGAAAAAAAAAAGCTTGAAATTCAAGATATATGAGACATATGCCATAATGTTTGAAAACAATAGAGAGGGTGAAGAAGGTAGTAAAACCAACATATAAAATTTTCAAACTCATACCATAATCTATTTGAACTTCTTTTGGACCATCATATTCATAATGAGTATGCATATTGTTGACCTTGGTGGATACATGATTATTGACATTAATGTCAAACACCAAATTAGGTGTCATAGGATGGGGAGTAAAGCATAATTGGTCATTGGTGGGTTATTACTTATGAGACTCATTTTTTATGTAATTTTCATGTTGTTTATGTCTCTTTTTTTTTTTTTTTATCCAAAAGTCAGTTGATTTTCATAGTTTCGTGTAAATGAATCTAATGGAACAAATTTCACATTTTAAGTCAATAATAAAAAAATTTTAAAATTATATCCAAAAACAATAAATTTTTCAAAAGAACAAACATATCATTAATTAAATAAATAAATAAATTTATTTTAAATTTTTAAAATTTAATAAATCAACTTAAAAATAAAAAACAATTTAAGAAATCATTCGTATATTTTAATCTTTATGAATTTAACTTATTAACTATTTTATTCTACTTACATCTTTATTTCACAATTATTACAATGTAAAATTATTATAAATAATCTACTTTTTTTTATTTGTATTTAATGTGCTTATCTACCTTAAACAACATATAAAAGAAGAGTAGTAATTTTTTTTTATTGGTAAGTATAGTTTTTTTGGCTTTAATTAATGATCCACCAACAACCATTCTCATTTATAGATCATTAATAAAAGCTCTGGAGGTATACTTTGCTTTCAACTTTCAAGGTACAAACGGACAGCAGCTAATTTAGCCACAATTTTGTTATATAAGTCATAAATACGGTTAAATATATTAATGAGTTTGTATTTTTTTTTTTGTAAAGTTTAGTGTAATATCTAGTTTTAGCAAGTGGTTGAATATAATCAATTTGTTCGTACCTAGGTGTATTATTTGTGATAAAGTAATAGTTTATTTTGATTCTTCAAAATAATAGTTTTCAACACATTAAATATAAAATTATTTATTGAACGCAAGTAAAATAATTATCAAATTATTTTTAAATTATTTGTAATGTAAGGTTTCATTAAGTTTATTGAGATCTTTGACCTTTGTAAAAAGAATTAATAAAATAACTATCAAATTATGTTTATATATTTTGTTGATTTGAATTATATTTAAGTTTAATCTTTCAAGTAAGCTTTCATGTTAGATTTTTGTATGTAGAAAAAAAAATTTGATTGAAACAAGAAATTTTATTAAACATGACTAATGAAATCTTTCAATAGAAATTAATTATTAGTAAAATTAATAGATATTTTATATTTATTTCATAATAAAAAAAATTGAAAAATAAATATCATAATAAAAAAGAATATTGTAAAAGTTTATAAGTAAACTTGAACAATTTTAAAAACATTAAACTCAATTTGAGAAAAATAAAATAAAATAATGAAGACCTAACAACAAACTTAAAAAAAAAAAAAAACAAATGATTTGAAGAAGCCTTAAAAGTAGATGAAAATTATGTAAGTTATTCCATAAGAGAAGGGGATAGAAGAAAAGAAGGGGATAGAAGAAAAGAAGGTTGGTGAAAGATAAAAAAAAAGGTTGTGACCTAAACCCAATAAAGAAGACAAGGTGTGGATTGTGATGCTACCAAACAATGCTCGCCTCACCTCAGTGTGGAGACGTACCAATCCAAAACTGAAAAACACTGCTACACTGCACACACACCAGACTTCCAATTCCAGTATTTGATTTGATCAAACTTACCTCACAGCCACCATCAGCCGCCAATTTTACTCCCAATTCCAGATCAGATACCCCTTCTGCTCTCCTGGCACCTACCTTAATCACATTCATATCTAAGATGCATTCTTTTTTCTTTTCTTTTTTTTTTTTTTTTAAAAAAAGCAAAACAAACCTTCTTAATGTTATACATCTTAAAAGCATGCAAAATATTCACTACTTTTGAGTTTAACAAGACTCTAAACATTTTTAAAAGTATCCAATAATCATTATCAGTTTAATAAAATAAATATTTGTATTTATTTTTTAAAATATTATTTTTTTATATTGTAAATTAAATGATACAACTTAAAAAAAGAAATTTTTTTCATTCTACTTATTTTTTTCAATTTTTCTCTTCTTAAATAACACGTATCTTTCACTATTAACGACAAGCCCATAATCTTAACTATTTCTTCAAATTCTGTTTTCTTTCTTTTAGAAATAGTATGTTTTATACAAAAAAAAAGGTCTAATCAATTCAATTTTTTCTATAGTATTGGTACAAAATATTTTTTTTATTTTTTAATTTTCTATTCATTTCAATCTATTCTTTCATCTCCAACATAAATTAAATCATTAAAACATATCAATAATTAAAAAAAATTAAGTAACATATCAATATTTTTTTCACATGATCAATCAATGAAAAGATATTCTATATTTAAATGGTTTACATCCTATCCTTTTTATCTTAAAATTCACAAGTAAAATAAAAAATGATTAATTAACACTCTAAAACACTTTACAGTGTATTATCTATTGACTTTTCATTATCATATATATTTGATGTAAAATAAGCATTCATTTATCATAATTTATTATAATTTTTAATTAAATAAAGAACAATTTCATAATTTCCAATACAAATACAAGCAATTATATATTCTCCAAAATTTAGTCCTAATAAAAACGTACACCTTCTAAAAACACAAATATTCTTTTATCGGTAAATCCTTCAAAACAAGAATTATTTATTAAAAAAAATCCCCTTTAACCGTTTTTCAAATTCCCAATTCAATAATAACATCCAATGCCAAAAGTTACATAAAAACCACTGCCCCCAACCTATCCAACATTATTCTCACCCACTCATCGTTCCATCCATCCATCCATCCACATTAATAAAACCAAATTAATAATAAAAAAACCTAAACAATCCACCAACCCACCCATCAATCACATCATCATCACTCCCCCGGCTGCTGACAGCGACGACTGCAGCTGCAGCAGGTGGTGGTAGCAGTCCGCCGCCGTCGGCCTCTGCTCCGGGTTCTGTTCCATACACCGATTCTGCAGTTCCCTCAGCATCTTCGGCACCCCTCCCAACCCACACGTCCTTATCAAATTCCCCACCCCCCACACATCCACCTTCACCCCATGCAATCCCCTCTCCATCTCCGGCGCGTGTCCCCCACGTGCCCCCGCCACGTACCCCTTCAACTCCGGCGCCCCCGCCGCCTCATCGAACCCACACACAAACCACTCCTCCTCCCTATCCATTCTCCTCATCACCTTCTCCCACTTTAAATCCCTATGCATAAACGACAAGTCGTGTAACGCCACCAACGCCTTCGTTACGTACTTCAACGCCTCCACCAAGTCCTCGCAGTTCCCCGGCTTCACACGATACCCTCGCGGCTTAAACGACAACCCCAAATCCCTCTCCGAGAAACCAATCATAAACTCTGCATGCGGGATCCTATGATCCAGAATTTCGTAAACCTCCTTAACCGCCATCCACTTTCTCTTTTCCGAAAATACCCTCGTGCACGTGTTCGGCGTCACCTCCGCCACCACCCCGTTACCGTAACAAACCCTCTCGAAATCACTAAAAGTACAACGCTTACTCAACAACGGTAATAACAACCCAATTCTAAAACAAGGAACTAACGCTTTGATCCTCTCCGTCGGGGTGGTTAAATTCACTTGGTGTAAATCGGTACGGTCGATTATTCCCTCCTGCGACCTACTCAGCGCGCAAAACGTCACCGTATTGGCAACCGCGTAGTAACCGAGAATATAAGGCATATCCATGTAGGTCCAAAGTAATTTACCAACTAACGTCGTTGATGGATTTGGCTGCGACTCTTTTAATTGGTGCGTTTCCTCTCCTCGCCATAAGCAATAGTTGTTGATGAAACCTGTTACGTTGGGCCATTGGTCTTGTAACACCGTTGATTCAGAGGGTGGTAATGACGTGGGTTTTCGGATTAGTGTCATTTCTTCAGGGCAGAATTTTTTGATGATTCGGTTGATGCAATCGTCCCACAGGGGTATGAAGGAGTCGCGGCTTGATGACGTGGCGAGGGAGAGGCTAGGGTTAGGTCGTATGATGGGTCCCACGATGTCGTACATGATGGATCTGCAGTCTAAAGCTTCTGGAGTGGTTGTGAAGAAGAGTTCCTTGCCTTGAGGTAAGTCCTCGTACACGTCTCTTCGTAAAGGAAAACGTAAGTCTTCAGGTGGGGGTTCTTGTAAGTGTCGCTTTAACTCCAAGAGGCTTGGGAGGTTTTGGGGGCTCGTACGTAAGAGGTGTTCCATGTAGTAATCCGTTGAGTCTCGAAAATCCAATGTACCAATAGCTGCATCAACACTCCAAAATTAAATAATACACTAAATTTAACACACCAATAATACAAGAATGTGTTCCATGTCACTTCTATTTAATTAAATTTTATCATTTATTCCTAGTTTATCAATGAATTCATAAATGTACTTTGTTAAATCATTCAAACATTTGGTGCTGTCATTTTTTCCATATTCACGCTGTCATCACATTTATAACCTTTAGATAAAAGATTGGAATGTTTCAGGTTTGATTTTATCAATCTCATCCAACAATTCTGAGTTTTTCAATGTGTGAAAGCATGGAAAATTGAATGCATGAATCTGAATCCTATAAGTAATATAAAAATTAACAAATTGGATAATAAATGCGTGTCTCATTTATTCATTGGTAGTAATTTGTTCAGCTAAGAAAATAAATAAATATCAAGTAAAAAATATTTGAATGAGTAAAATAAATAGCTGGGTAAAAAAATAATACTATAATTTTCTACAGACATTTAATATTAATTTTTTAATACCTTATGAAACAAATACTAAATAAGAAATAAATTAATTTTAATATCTTAAGAACATAGAATATGTTCAATATTTCTTTAAGATATTATAAGGAAAATTGAAATGATTGATCGACAATACAATTTTGAAATGATTGATCGACAATACAATTTTCAACACTAAAATGTTTTTGCCAAGTTCAACTCATCAAATTACTAGCTTGTCTCAAAGAATGAGGCAGGTGACCACTGTCAAAAAGAGCACTCACATCTTATGGGAAGTGCTTTGGAGGGAAGTTGGACTCTTTCAGCAAAACCTGGGAAAGAGAGACAAGGACACAGTTAGATAGAATCCTAGAATATGTAAAACAAGGCAACAAAGTTTAAGGAAACAGCTAGGTTTGGTTTGGCACCAGAAGAAGAATCTGAGGCTAGAGAGGACTTTCTTCTGCCAAAAACTTTGACTTGCTGTCCCGAAACGAACCTATCTACAGAGAAACCCTTCAGAGAACCATCTTCGAAATATTCCATGGGGCAAGGCACCATGGCTTCATCAAAGCAAGTGAGTTCATCTGCGTTCAGAAAGCTTGAAGATTGAATCCTCACTCTCCCTCTATGGACTTCACCTTCTTCTGCCCATAAGCTCACTGATTCCTCCCATGTCATTCTTATCTTCCCGATTCTTCGGAGTTCTTTGGATGATGAAGAACCAGAAACGTCTAAGAGAGTGTCCAACCCTAATAACCCACCTCTTGAGCCATGAAAGAAAGGTTCAGCCCCACTTGTTATGGCCAATTTTGTCCTAGCTGCAACAATGACAAGTTTGAATGTTAAAAATGAAAGTGTGGAACTTTGATTACGTTTTCATTTCTCATTTTCTAATGCATTATTCTTTCTTAGAAGGGAGGAAAACAGTGCTTATAGATGTAACAGTCAGATAATCACGGTTAAATATACTATTCCTTGGAACCCTTCATGAACGTATCAAAATTACTGTGCATTCTATAAAAGGGAAAGTTAAAAAAAAATTGAAAAAGAAATTAAGAAACAGAAACTTTACTGTGTCTGGAATTAGGTTAGCTAAGTGCATTGAAGATTAGGTGAGATGAGGAGAAAGTTGGAAAGTGGGGGAGTTCAATAGATAGTAAGATGATATCCTATGTTTTCCCATTTTCATTCTTCAACTACCAACCTGAAAGAGGGGTTTCATCATCTTTGAAAGGTCGAGGTGGTGGAAGAGCTCTTGTAGCAGCAAGAGCTGTTCTAGCTTCATCTCCTGACACAAAAGAGCCAGCCCTGCCATGAGAGGATCTCATTCTGGATCCCATGAACTGTGCAAGCTCTTCAAAAACGTCTTCGTCAAAAGAAGCTGGGAGTCTATGTAACTTTCTCTCATATGGTGAAAGCCTGAAATAACTCTTCCCAATTTGTTCCCTTTCACCCCCTCTTTCCCATTCATACACTTTCCTGAACTCTCCCAGCATGTTATCCCATTTAGTCCCTGCAGTTTTAGCATCTCTATTCACCCCATGCCTCTTGAGAAACTCAGCCACTTCTTTATCTTTATCAGCCCTAGTTTTCCCTCTTGGCATTCCCAATTCCACTTGTTGCTCTGCTCTTGTAGAAGAATCAGATCCACCACCACCACCACCTTGGTATTGTTCCTTCCAAGCCCTTGCTAGCCACAGCATCTCGTTAGGCTTCCAAACTGGACTCACATATTTCCCTTTTCTGAGTTGCTGATGAACTTGCTCTCCCTCTTGCTTGTTCCCTTCTTGGCCAGAACCTCCTGAGAGTAATGGGAGAGAGTGAGTTGGAGATGAAGAAGTGTCTGACGAAGAAGCTGTTTGTGTTTGGGGTTGTTGTTGTGGGTTTGATGAAGTACGTGTAGTAGGTGAAGGGCTTGATTCTATGGTGGGAAGTATGGCCATTTGGGACTGTTTTTGTTGTGCAGGAGGCGAAGGTAGAAGCTGCTTCCATTGTCCACTGTATCTGGGTCTCTTGGGGTTCAGTGTCTCAAACTGAGGCTCAAAGGGTGAGGAACTTGCACCACTAGAAACATATAAAGGACTTGAAATGAAAGGGGGTGCTCCGGTTACAACCACGACTGGTGACTGTTGTTGTTGGTGGTGATGGATTGGCCTAACTTCTGTGATGGGCTCCTCACGTGGGGCTTTAGGAGAAGATGAAATTTGCTGTGTTTGTTGTTGCTGTTGTGTTGGCTGTTGCTGTTGTTGGTGGTGGTGGTGAGATTGAGGTTGCTGCTGTTGTAATTGTTGTTGTTGTTTCTTGGTTGTGTCTCCCTTGTCGCCCATTATGGAGTAATGGGCCCAATCAAAGAAGGGGTTTTGATGAAGGAATGAGACAGAAGGAAGGGAAGTTAGGAACCGGAACAAGTGTAGTAGTAGTAGTAACAACACAATGAGCTAGCTATATTTTTGCATTGGAGTTGAACTAGGTAGTGTTGTTGGGTGTGAGATTTTAATTAATGGAGAGTGTTTGTTTTTTCTATTTGTTCGGGGGCTGTGGCTGTGACATGTTCTCAAAAGGGTTTTGAACGAGCTTGTTGGCTTGATAGATAGATAATGGCACTTCTGCCATATCTTCAAAAGGGAAAGTCACAAAGTAGAGAGGATCGCAGCAAGCAAAAGCAAACATCCGAAACGATGAAAAGTAGCAACAGAAAGGAGAAAAAACTAGAAAGTCAAGAGAGTGTGGGGGAACTGCCGTGAATGAGACGGTTCGGTTTGTGTTTTTTTCTCTCTACCCTTTTTTCTATTATTATTAACCCTTTTGATAATTTCAATTAAGCAAAGAAGAGCACCGTTGTAATTTTGATGTGTCATTCTTGACAAGGTGGAGAGAGAAGGAGAAAGAGAGAGGGGTATAGTGTAGTGTAGTGTAAGTGCATGATTAGAGAGGGGGTGTAATGATTGTACTACTTCTGAAAAACGCGGCTCTAAGAATTTTAACATTGTTTTTCTCTTTTTTTCATTTATCTTTCTTTTAGACTTATACATTTATTTTCTGTTTTGAGGTGAAGTTATTAGTTAAGTAACTTCATTGAATGTTCGTTTGTTATTGTTTTGTGTTGTTTGAGAAAAAGAGAGAGAGAGAGAGAGAGAGAGATGTTCCGCGCAGAGCGAGGGCGTGGAGAGACTGAGAGTGTGTGAGTGAGGTTTTTGGAAAAATGGGATTAATTAGTGAGTGTTGTTTGTTTTCGGGGTTTGAGAGAGTGAGATGGGGACTTCACGAATCGATGGCTCTGCCCCAATGAGAGACTTTGCTTATGACAATTTTGGCTCTGTACTAATTTTCTTCCATTTTTTCTTTCTTTCAATAAAATTTCTCTTCTTTTTCGTTGGATTTGGCAAGTCCTTTGCTTCCACCTGTCTCACTTCTATTTTTAGGCCTTTCTTTATTTTCAAGCAAGTACTGCTGCCTTGCAACTTTTTGGGTATCATTTTGGTCTTTAGCTTGTTCAAATAAATGCTCCTAATGAAATTACTTAAAAATATTAATAATAACGACAGGGAAACATCGATTGAATGAATAATTAAGCACAAGCCTAGCTCTCTACCCTACTGAAAATTGTGAATTTAGAACAATTCATATCATTTTTTTTTGGACATTCATCATCGTCTCTTTCAATTTTACACATCAAACAAAAATGGAGTTTAAATTCAACTAATTCAATTTTAAAAGAAGTCAATTGTGGTAGTACTGGTATTAATTTTGTTGGTGTTTGAGTACGGAATTATAGGTTCAAACCCCACTTAGCACACTTTGTCAATTTCTAATTTCAACTATTGCACGGAGATGACCTTTTTTACACCTCACTTCTACTGTTGTACAAATATCTTTCAAGATTGTAATTTGATTTTTTTTTCTTATATTCTTTTTTACAATCTATATCCCATTCTTTTTTTTATTACATATATAGTCTGTTATATTTTTGGCTTTTTCCTTTTTTCTATTTCTATATTTATTCCACATATTTAATTAATTTTCCAAAATGTACTGTGATAATATAATACAAATATTATAAAGAGTTTTCTTTTTAACAATAAATTTTTAAGTTGAGACTTGAATTTGCGATGCAGATAATACTTTTAAAATACTTATATTTATCGAGCAAAGCTTAAATCTAATACTTGTTAAATATTTAATAAGAATAACATCAACGGGCTGACGATATTGGTTTATTATTATTATTATTATTATTATTATTATTATTATTATTATTATTATTATTATATATAAAAAAATTTTATCATATCATTTATTATATTTATTAATTTTTTTTACTCATACGTATCAAAAATTAAGTGTATGATTAGTTATTTTCTAAAGATTTGTTTCATGCTTGCACGAATATTTATTAGACTTGACAAATACTGGCACTATTCGTGCACTAATATATGCTAACTTTGAAAAAAAAAAGGTAATAATCTAATAAAATTAAAATACATTTAGTCCAATGACGATTATTTTTTTTAAAAAAATATAGGCCTATAAGACTGAACAAAAGTTATTAAGGTTGTGTTGGCTCATATTCAATATCAATTTTCCCTGAGAAAAAGAAAATGGCGTTGAGCGTGCTTTAGAAAATAAAAAGGGTGCAAAATAAACACACTCTAAATAAATTCAATATATTTCAAAAACTTGCTTAAAAAAAAATTAGCATGATAAGTTCAAAAAGTGTTAATAAAAGCCCCTCACTTATGGAGTACCTACAAGTGCTAGTAGCCTAATATTCACCTTTGTCTTGTTTATAAATGGCTAAAAAGAAAAATTGCTACCTTTCCTGCAAATGTCAAATTAAAAACCCAAACCCAACTCATAGTGAGTTTTACCTGCCATACTGCCAATATCCCAAGGGTAATGTCTTACCACTACTTGACAAAATCCTCAAATTTAATATAAAGAGTTTTTCTTTTTTCTTTTTACTATATCATATGTCTATATATTCTTAGGGTGTGAAAATTATTAAATATTTAAAATCTTAAATAATCTTTTTATATTTTTAGCTATTAATATTTTCTTTTTAAAGTTTTATCTTCCTATTTTTTTTCCTTTTTGTAAGGTTTATTTTGAATATACTTCTAAAAAAATATAGTGAAGCAAATTGATCTAGCAAAAGAAATCGCAGATGAAGGGTTTATTGCTTTTGATTGCAATTGAAAACTATGTTTATGATGATGTACAAGTGCCATTTGATTGCAACAGAATTTCTCCTTAGGGCTGTTTGTGATTGATTTGACCGTGTATTTACTTTGAGATACAGCACAATGATTTCGACATGTTTGTCTCTTTTCCAAGATTTATTAAGAACAAAGTGCTTCTCACTTTTTTGTTTAATTTGTCGTTTTGTCCTCAGGTGTTTCATGTTTCGATAATGTAGTATTTTGCTAATACAAATACAAATTTTGTAACTTTATTTATTTTCTGATAGTAATTTACCTGTTAACATTCGCAATCCAAATTATTTACGAGACTATTGTGAGATGGATTTTCCTCTTTTAAAAGTAAAGAAAATATATTTTAGAAGATAAAATGTAAGATAATTATTAATTAGAAAATTTACAGTTTAAATTATAATTAATTTTTTTATTGTGTGATAGGTATGAAAATGAGACAATTTAAAAAAAAATTATTCTCTTTATATTTTATTAAAGATGGAATGAGTTTAGAAGAAAAAGACAAAAAATAATATAATTTATATAATTCGTAGATAATCTTAATTAAAATTTATCTTATTATTGTTTAAGAAAAAATTATTTAAATATTTTTTAAAATAAATTATGCATTAAGTATTAATATATATTTAATTTAAATAATATATAATTTTTAATATAAGAAAATTTATTTTAGTGTGGAATGAATATGAGTTTTACCCTTTTAAATTTAACAACTCAATTTTAATAGATGTTAAAATGAAAATGAATATTCTTTTAAATTATTTGTTATTAAATTCTCATAATCTATAATTTATTTTTAAAATTTAGTAAAAAAACTAAAAAAATATCTTCTTGAATTCTCTCTGATTTTAAATAATAAAAATTATATTAAATGCTCATGATCTAAAAAATAATAATGAATAAAATATCCAAAAATATTCTTATTTTTTAAAATTTTAAAATAAATATTTCTAAAATTATATAATTTGTAATATATAATTAGAGATAATCGTTATAAAACAAATAACTAATGTTAACACTTTCCTTTATCTAATTGATTCTAAATTGAAATCTATTTTTAAATCCCTTTTTCTCTTTAAAATAGTTTTTCCGATGTTTTCTTTAAATATAAATCTTGATTCTTTTTTTTTTTCTGTCATGGCAATCCCGGTTGCAAAATAGTTAATAAAAATAAATGAAATAATAAATGGAAATCATTTTAAAAGATAATAATTCAGAAAAAGTGTCCTAGAACAACTTTAGTAAGATTTTGTATATTAAAGATAAATAAAAAGAAAGATCTATAGGTTAGAATTTAGTCATGGTTCACCCCGCTTTAACCTAATTTATATCAATTTTGATTCCATCGTCCTTTTAGTACATTTGGTCAATTTAACTTAGTTGACTACTTGACTCACTTTTCATAACACTGCTTACACTCGGGATGAAGTAGAAAAAAATGTAGTAGACTGCTGATAATGGAAACAATATTCTTAATTAGAGTTAATACTACATTACAATATAATTTAATTTAGTTTATATTATTGATAATATTTTTAACTTTAAATGGAAAAATAATTATTAGTATTAATATAATATAAGGAGTTGTATTGTAATGAAATTTTAAAATATTATTTTTTTATAAAAAAGTTTTATAAATTTTAAATCACTATGTAACTATGCCACGATTTATAAAAAAAATTATGATTAAAATTTTGTA
>JAMLFT010003887.1:0-20922 GCA_026544285.1 Pachyrhizus erosus | reverse complement strand
GTGGATACGACATTCGTACTTGAAAAAGTACTATATTACAATTGAATCGGTACACTTGCCGAATCAAAGAAAAATAAATTAACATTTATATAGGTTTTTCATGAAAGTGCCTATTGTGTCTAAATGAATTATTGCTTCTTACTATTTTGAGTCTTCATTTAATGCATGAAGACATCTTTCATATATTTCTTTCTTATGTGTCTTCTTCTAAGTTATGAGAGAGACTAAGGTTGTCCTTTTTTCACCAAAAGACACTTGTAATTTTCTAACACTCACACTTGCTTTTATGTATATTTCTTCCTTTGGCTTTCGATCTCTATACCAGCTTTGACAAGGATGACTACTTTTTGATCTAAGGTTATACTTATACTTTTGATTTGACAAATATCATGTTTTAAATAGGAATTGAATCTTTATCACTTCAAATAATTAAAAAATCTCTATATATAGTGAATTAAAATGGGTAACTTTTAATTTCTAGAGAATTCGTTACAAGATCTAGTAATTAAATTAGATCTTTTTGGGATTTACTAGATACAAATTTTTTGGTTATTGAATCTTTATATAAAGAGAGTTTTTCCTATTGTGAAAAACATTCAAGTGAAAGAGAGAAAACCAAGCAAAAAAGTACAAAGTCTATAATAGTTAGTATGCTTATAAAGAGTTAGATAATTCGATCATGTGGTGAAATGCTTGGTAGATGAAGAAAGAATGTTACAACTTATGAGTGGTTGTTATACTTTGTAAGCAGTTTATTGTTAGCAAGTGTTTTATTTTAAAGAAAATTCCCTTAGAGGTTTTAATCTAAATTTAGGGTTCAAAAAAGGGTGTCTTAGAAGAGGTTGTCATGCATAGTGACATAATTAGCTTGGTCTCTACAATTCATTAATTTAAGGGAGTTTTGTCTAAGAGATATAAAGAAAGGTGTCTCGAGGTTAGGTTATGTCAAGGGGGTTCCTTGAATGTTAAACATAGCTTGTTGCTATATCTTTAGATTCATCAAGATGCATCTTCCTTAGGGGCTAAGTCTAAGGTTTATATAAAAGTGTCTTGGGGTTCAGTTGTCATGTGTAGTGGCATGGTCAACTTATTATCTATAATTCGTTGATCTAGTGGAAAATATATTAAGTGCAACTTGAGGAATGAATATAGGTCATGGTCAATCGAACTAGGATAAAATCATTGGTGCATTATTTCTATCCCTTACCTTCTTTACTTACTTTATTAAAAATTTTGCTCAAATTGCATTGAAGTTTGGGATTTGAATTTATCTCTTCATCTTTATTATTCTTGAACATTAAAGGTTAAGCATGAAACATTTTTCAATAACTCAATTTATTCTCTCTTGAATTGTTGAAGTCATTTAACTAAGCATTAAAATGTTTATAATATGCATTAGACCTCACTTTTTGGAAGTCTTACACTTAGCTTAAGAAAATTCATTCTTAGTTTAAACCCAAAAGCTTAACTTAGGTCTCACCACACTTAGCCTAACCCTAGCTCTTAAGCTTCCCCACACTTAGACTAATTGCACAAGGGCTTTGGACTTAGTTTCTAGAGGTTTCTCACTTATCCTTATAAAATTTGTGATTAGCTTAGAGCTAATGCTTAACTTAGCTTAGTAGCGCTTAATGTCATAAAGTCATGCTTAGCCTTTAAAGTCATACTTAGCTTGGGCACAAAAATAACGAATTGTAAGGATCACAAATGAATACACCCAAGGGCTATTCATGTCCTTCAAACATTCTTTAGGACACCAATGTGTCCAAAAACATGTTTATCACATTTCTAAACATCATAACCACCATATAAACCCTTGTATAATATAAAATTATCCCAAAACCCATAAGAACCCTAACTTTCAATAATAACTAAAAAGAAGGGAAATGAGAAAACAATAATAAAAAGGGTAAAGGGAGGCAGGGGGTAAACACTTACCTTCAAGAAAACATATGAATGAGGTTCAAGATTGGGGATCTCCAAAATCTTCCTTTCTTTCCTTCTTTTTTTTTTTTTTTTTCTTTCTCCTTCTTTACTATCCTACTTATAGTCATTTATATATGTAGTCTAATGGGTCTCTTCCTATTTGGGCCTTAGAGTCCTATCTAGGTCTTGTTATCTTGTTCTTATAAAGTCCTAATATATGAAGGTAACTATAATTAATAACACCTAAGGGCATTCCTAACAATTTATTATATTCTAATTTCTATTAACCAGAATTGGATATGTTACATCACACATCCTACATGGGTACTATAACCTAATAGGTTGTAGCAATTGATTTCAAGCTCATTTTGTGTATAAGCACAAAGGCTAAGGCATATGGAAAAGGAGAAAGAGACATGAGCTCATAAGCATTTCTCAGGATAAAGAGAGACAAGTTCAATTCAAATTCTATGTTAGATGACCTTTGGGAGTCATCACTACCTATATCACCTATTAAGAACCTAATTATTCTACTACATACACTCTTATGATGTTCAACTATTTGTCAATCATAGCACACCAAATCTTTGCTATCTCTAAGCGATATCCAAACATTCTAACATTTGTCCATCAACTACTTTAATAAGTGTACAAAAAATACATTACAAAATAAACAATAAGCAAGCAAGTAAAGGAAAGTTTAACTAAAGGTCTCAAGTTTGAGTCTTATCATTTACCATCAAACACGTGAATCAATTGGCATGAGAGCATTCCAGCTTAATTAAAGGTCCTGAGTTCGAATCTTAAGTTACTTTAAATACTTGAAAGAAAAAAAAAAGTGTACTACATAGCAATCCTACCTAATTCAAACAAAAGTGTCTCTAATAAAAAGATATTGAAATTTATACAAAAAAAAATATTACAAATTTATTTTATACGAGATATTATTTCGATAATTATGTTATAGTTATTTACTTATGTTTAAGATTTATTTTGTACATTATCTCAATTTCTACATTATAAAAAATTTACAAACATTTTTATAACCAAATTAACTAATATTTTCTTAAATTTAAATTAATTCTACATTTATCATTAATTCAATATATGATGTCACAAGACAATACAAGTTATCCTTAAAAAGTTGGTGGGAGAGAAAAGACCCTTCAAATGACAAAAATTCATATCCATTATGAAAATAAAAGTCCATATATAAAAATAAAAAGGTAGATTTCATAAATAAATCATATCCATTATTTAGCCATATCCAACAATTGAAATGAAATTAACATTTTAATTTTCTTCAACAAAAGGGATTTATTCAAATATGTCATTAACATACTTGTATTTCAAATATATCATTAACATACTTCTATACTAAACCATGTTTTTACATTATTTTAAAAAAAAATTACTAAGATAACACCAATTAAACTCAATGGCACTTGTATAAAGAACTTGATTAATCTCCATAAAAGAATCTATGCAAAATGTAGCTCAAAAGACCATAACATGAATAGTCCAATGAGAAATGCTAACAACATGCACTCTGATATTTTTTTCTAATATTATAATTAACTAAAATTTATTGAAAATTATTAATTTTGGTCAATTTCACTATTTATTTAATGACTCACTAAAATTAATTATTTTTAATAAATTTCAATCAATTATAAAAAAAAACTTTAAAAAAAGAATGTCAAAGAAAATATTACTAACATTTCTCGCAATCGTCTCAAATACATTAAAAATGTCAACTCATTTATACTCTATACTGACACGAAGAGTAAACGAATGCAAGAAAATACTGCTATACGAAAGGCAAGAAATAAACAGATGGACCTATATAAAAAGCTTTGAAACAGGTAAGGAATGTTAAAAAAAGTGCCAATTCACTCAATCTTTGATAAAACAGATAACATCAGAAACTATCCAAATTTTCCTAACTTCATCTTTCGATCTTTTTCACTATATGATTGTATCATATCGTCCCCTTCGTATCTTCATAGGAAAACTGCATAATTTGCTGAAATCTACCTTGCCCTTGAACATACAAGTGATTCAAATGACTTTTCACATGCTAATAGAAAGATGAGAAGTGGACTGAATGACGAAAATACCTACAAACATCAATACCGAATACTCTTACAGATGCAGGGAGTGGCATATATTGTTAGACAAGGTAGTACTCAGACAGGAGAGCAGCTCCTATGACCATAGTCAAGCACAGCAAGCATATAACATCTACCATCCCAAAAGATGATTCTGACAAAAAGTAAATTTTATGACTGCCACTGTCCCCTTTAAAACCTCTGACTATCATAGCCTGCAGTGTTTTACGTTAAACTATCAGAAGACGACATTCGAAATTTTTATGACGACTACAATGATAACAGCAGATTAGCATTGACAGGTCAGGACCGTCAGGTTATAAGAGATCCAGGGAAATTAGCTATAGTAACATGTAAGGCTAATCTAATAAAAGTACATATTTTCTGAACTCAGCATTGTTAATAAAATCAACAGTTCAACTGAAAGTAACACTTTGTCAAAGCATGAGTTTGTTGAACCTTCAAAAAGGTTAATGAATTTAAACAAAATCTTCTGGTCATTCAACAGTTCTAGAATGAGTTGCAAATATGATAAAGTTGAGGAAGTTAAAAAAAAAACATTGACAAAGCAGAAGCCATGTAAATTTAAGATAAACCTGAGAAATTTGCTCTGCATGGCTGAAAATATTTTTGAAGATGCGCCGGAAGTAGTTAAAGAAAACTGCAAAGTCATAAAAGGAAAAAAGAAAAGAATCATGATGATGAAGAGATATCTTCAAGTAAAAGCTTTAAGTCTAATGTAAATCCATTAAACATTAACCTAATTAAAAACAGGTTGTCCATTGCAGAACTAAGTTTCCAATACAAACTACCTACCAAGTAATGATTAAACTGCATGTTAAAACTCGTTTCTTTTGGAAATCTTTGTCATTTAGATATAGGTACACCTATCTGTTAGCATTACAGATGAAGAAAGTTCAGCAGGATTATTATACTGGCATAGATAATTGTACTAACATGCCATGTAAGGTAACAATAGCAAGTCATGTATAAATCAAAATATTTAGTTTTTTCAATGCCTTGATCATATTAATATAACAAAATATTGGGACAAATGTCGTAGATAACTAGATGAGTATAAGGTCATAACACAACGTGAAAAAGTCAGTGCTATTGAAATGAAAGTAAATATAGCTCATGAATAGGCATAGCTAAAGATGTTGATTACCAGTCTAATCAACCTTATCATGGAAATACACAAAATAAATGTGTTGTGATAAGCACTTCCTTGTATCAATTTCTAAAGCCTAGACAATTGTACAAATCAAATAGTACCGAGACTTCATAGTCCAATAACCCTCCTGTTTGGAAAGTATATTCCAAAAGAGAGCATGGGATGTAGGTAGGACTCTGCCATGCGGAATTATGTAGGACAGTTATGTAGTTATATAGGACAATTACATATTTAATTATGCAAACAAACAGTTGTGTAGGACAGTTACATCTTTAATTATGCAGACAGTGAGACATTCTAGTTTTTATTATTGTGGTAGTGTCAGGAGACAGGGAGGAGTGGTGTTAGGCAGTTTTATGGACAAAGGATAGCAAGAGGTTGTGATAATTCCTGTAAGTTGGTGCGAGTAAATCCTATTTTCTTCTATTTAAATTGGTGTTCTATCATCAAATTGGTGCGAGTACATCCTATTTTCTGTAATGAAATTCGTGCACAATCATTATCCAGATAATATCCACCAGCTAGTTAGCTGGAAAGTTGGCAAGTGATTAGAAACAGAACAACATTTTTTGTTAATGACTGGAAACAAGAGGAAGGGATAGCAATATTTACTTACTATCAATTGTCTCCATAACAGTCAGCTGCTTCCAATTTACCCTACGAGATACAATCCCTAAAGCAATGTTCCGGACCTGCAACAAAACAATATGAAATTATGGATTTAAACGAGTACAGCAAAGGAAAATGAATAGGTTAAGCTTAATAGTTTAAGTGGAATTGGGTTATAACCATCTATTGAAGTAAGTTGTCAAGTGAATGTCCAATTTTACTTCCAATTGTCAGAGAATTTTTATTGATTCACATGTTTATTACTATCATCAAGTTATGTGTTGCACTTGGCTAATATCTAGGCCAACTTTCCCACCATATTATGTAAAATTGTTAATATACAGTTTTCTGAAAACTATTGCCTTTGCTAAATCTAATCCATCTATCAGTAACAACTGAAACTAAACAAGACATTATCCCATTTGTGTTTGGATGTACTTCAAAATTGCAGAAACCAAGAAGATATCATTTATGTTAAAATAAAAGAAATAGAGCGATAATTGACTGAAAATCGTGTGATTGAATACACAGCGGATGCGTGTTTATATAGATTAATTACATTAAGTATACATGAATAAGAAATATTTTGTTTCCTCTAAATTAAATATTATGTGCCTATAAACTGCAATTATTAATATATCAAAATATTATATTCTGATTTTCAACACTCTCCCTCAAGCTTAAGCTTAAGCTTCAATTTGTTACAAGAAAATAATTTATTCCCAATGAATAAATAGAAAACAAAAAAATTGAGCTCCACCAAAAACAATAGTTTGAAAAATAACTTTAGGAATGTTGGAGAAGCCAAAGAGAAATGCTAAAAAAAATAGCCTGGCCAAATAGCTGAAATCATCATCAGCATCAGAAAAAAATTCATGACAAGCAAAACAAGGTCTGTTCTTCTTGAAACCACATTTGTAAGCTTCAAACTAATAATGTTAGATACCCAAATTATTCAAACTTGAAACAAAGTCTATTGCTTCTAAGAGAAAGATGAAAACAATGTATCTGAAACATATTTGAGACTAGTAGAATAGGTACATAGACATGGACCACGCATCTGGAACATAAGTAGGACAAGTGCATCTAAGACAAAGACAGGACCAATGCATTTTACAAATAAATAGTTTAGAAGATTTTGACCATGATGATAATGGTCTCGTTGAAAAACTCACTTACAACGTGATAGTGGCCAAAAGCAGGAGGCATCAATCAAAAAAATTTTCACCAAAAAATGAGTAGCGAGCAAAAGGACAAACCAAAGTTATACATGGTTTGTCAAATATTTATCTTTAGGAACTATAGGTTCACCAGGAAGACACAATTCTTGAGATCACTTTATCAAGTTCTGATACCATATCAAAACAAAAAAAGTGGAGGGTTAATTGACTTGAAAATCATGTGTTTGAATACATGACAGATATGTGTTTATATAAATTAATTATATTAATTATACAAAAATAAAGGATATTTTGTTTCTTCCAAATCAAAGATTATGTGCCTATAAACTACAATTATTAATAAATAAGAATATTATATTCTGATTTTCAACAATTTACATAACTGTTTACTGTCCCATAATATCCATAAATTTTGATCTCTTTGCATTCCTAAGTTCTTCAATGAAGAGCATCCAATTCACAAATAAAATCAGTAGTGCTTCTATTTTCTAGTTCATTACCATTCATATAACAAATGCAGCATTCAAAACCCTAATTTCTTGCAACATGAGGTAGTGTTGGTTAAACTGATTTAGGGTTTAGGGTAAAAAATCATCAACAATAGTTAAAACAACAAAAATAGACTTCATCAGTGATGAGAGGTATATGTGTTTGGAACAATTAAATCAAGCTGTGTATTTATCAAATTCAGATCAAATCTCGGTTTATCAAATTCATACATTTGTATGTAAAACCCTTACTCTCCTTACCTCATCAAAAACGAGACTAATAAACCTCAATGACAGTAAAAGTGTAAGCACAATTTCTGACACTGAAACACCTATGTATTTCAGAGGGAGCATAAACCATCGCAATGCAAATGCTAGTTGTTCAGGAGTTGTAGTTATGAGGCAGAGACTTGCACTTTGAAATACCTTCCAAAGAAATGCAGACCAAATTCTCACAAGTCAGAATCATAAAATTTCCGTTGTTTTAGGAAGCTTACGAGATATGGTTCTACAAAATGTCCAAAAACACAAGTAAATAAAAAGAAAAGGCAGAAAGCAACTTACTGTAAAAGTCAAACATGCAACAGTGCTTGCTACAGATAGGCCTTTCCTGGTAAAGGCTAATGGACCTAACTTCATGATTGTATATGCATAACCTGTTAAAGAGACTGGAAGATTAGGAAGCCCCATCATTGCAGGTGGTGGTGTTCTCAACTGAACAAGAGCAGGCACACCATCTGAACCCAGCCCTAATGTTATGAATAATAATCCAGATAATAAATAAACTCTTCCCAATTGATCCTACAAATGAAATTATCGGGAAAATTCCCAAAACAACACATCACTTCAAGAATCAAGATAATAACAACTGACTAAATAGCCAACAACCAAGTAGATTTAACTTAATATAAAGGAAAATTCAACTTAGTTATGATAAGGTACAAGCTAGCTCAAATCTTCAATAAGCATTAAGAATGAGAAATGCCATGTGCTGAGTTGTTAAAAGAGAGGAGAGCAAAGAGCAATTAACATGATAATTAACAAAACAATAGAGAACATCAGATGAAACACAATGCAAACTTTAAGTGACAGATTAGACTATTAAATCCCAACCAGCCATTTAAATTAATGATTAACAACCAAATATAATTAAGCAAAGTGAATAATTCATCTATAAGTGAATATGATCCCACTTCCTGTGCTAGATAAGTCAAAGATTAACAATTACTTACCGTCCAAGCATTTCTTGGTAGAACCCAAATTGAAAGCAAGGTCAGGTATATTACTAATCCAAGTCGCATAATTATGTGTGACCTTGCCGGTAGAACAACCAGAGCTAAAAGCCATACCTGTAAAATCAAACTGATTGATCACAAAAAATCACAAACATACACAAACCAAGCAGCCAAAACAAATAATTCAAACATCCCAGCAACATAAATGAATCTACTAACAACAGCCAAAATATCCATCATGATTTATACTTGACAAGAACTTTAATATTAAGCACAATGAATGAAAGCAACCAAATATGTATCAAAAACAACTTCACTGCCTGCCAAACGGTCACAGCAGTCCAATTCCTTAGCCGATTAGAAGCAAATGATGATTCAGAATTGCAAAACAAGCAAAATTTGGCTTGCCTTACGATTTATTACAATCAGCAGAAGCCAACCAAAGCCTAGGTTTCATGAACAGACATAAACATTTGTATTATGGGTAATAACACTCTCAGTTGACCCTATTAGCTCACACATTGTAATCTTCAAGTTTGTATATATATTTTTTAATTTGTGATGGCTTAATACATGCTTGGATTTCAGTTGGAAGACTTCAAAAGTATTTATATCTCTAAAGCAACAATTTCTTCCTTCTTCATTTTGAGCATTATAATTCAGAAATTTGCATTAAAAAATTTGCAAAAATATTTTTCCAACTTTAATCCAAACATAACATAGTACTATGGATATCATATCACAAACCCAAAACCAAAACACTCCAGTCGACAGTCCAACCATACCATAACACCTAATAATCAAAACTCTGAGCAGAGCATAATGGATAAAAGGCACATGCGTTAAGTGGCAGAAACTAAAAAAGTATTAAGTGATTTTACTTGACTGACCAATTTGACTCGAGGATCGATAGAGTGAAGAAACGTGGTGGGGGACGCAACAAACTGACCAATGGGGCTGGCGGTGGCACCCGATATTAACCTGAAAACTTTATCGGCGGCGAAAGACCCAGCAGGGATCCACTGGAACCAATTCACCGGTTGAACGTTATTATCAGCATTTGCAGCTCTGACTCTGATTCCGAGCCTGGCGTTCCTGGCCAAAAGGATTTGGTTCGGCCTGAAGATTGCGGAAGGGCATTTAGGGAAAAGCGCGGAACTTGGTGGTGGGAGAGCGAGCGAAAGGAAGGTGGCGGCATGGTTACAGTTCATGGGTGGGTGGCTGAGAGGCAATTCAATCTCTGTCACTACAGTTCAATATCTGTGGAGTTGTAACCATGGAATATTTCAAAATCGAACGTCGTTTCGTTTGAATCGTAGAAAAATTGATGGCAAGTTGGCTCAATGGATAGTAACTAGTGTTGTGCTGCTCTTGGTTCATGTCCACTGTCACGTTGAGTCTTCTTGTATACAGATAATAACCAATTAACCATCAAATCGAGAAAAATGAAACCTTTCTTTTACGGTCCCAAAGGATCTTCTCTGATTTTAAGACATTTTCCGCGTAGAATTAGAAATTTTGATTATCCTCTAATTAGGTCGAATTTACAATTAATTATTAATTGATTTTATACTTAAATTATAAAATATTATATTTTAAGTATTAAATATAAATATTAAAATCAATATTTATTACTTACTATTGTTTATATATACTCTATAAAGCATTCATGTTAAAGCATTGGTAACAATAAAAAGACAAAAATGGATTTAGTTACAGCTCATTTAAATAAACCTCCCTCATTTGCGTATAAAGAAAATCCACCTCATTCAAAGTGTATTTGAATTTACTTAGATTATCCAGAATTATATTGAAATATTAATTAACGTGATTTTAATTAAATACTCAAATGTTTTGTTCTAAATTAAAAAATAATAATTTTGAATTGAAGCAAAATTCAATTGAAAAATAACTGGTTGTTATTACTATTTACTAACTTATTTTTAAGATAAAAATATTTAAACATAAATTATATCAATTTAAAATTAATTTTGCAAAATCAATTTTATAAAAATTCATCCAAACTCTCAACATTGTTGGACCCGCATTCCACCATTGATGTCATTGTTAATTCCTTTGCAACAACAGTTCACCATATAGCCTATGACCTCAGCGTCACAACGACACATTTATGTAACTTGGTAGAGCCACCTTCACAACAGGTGAT
The DNA here is from genome assembly GCA_026544285.1 of Pachyrhizus erosus. NCBI lineage: Eukaryota > Viridiplantae > Streptophyta > Magnoliopsida > Fabales > Fabaceae > Pachyrhizus > Pachyrhizus erosus. Next base: position 10,031 of record JAMLFT010003887.1, on the reverse strand, counting down.
GATAATTTTTGTAGAAGTATGATATTCGATCAAACTCAGTATCCCTATGGAAAAATAATTATCCACGGTTGTTACAGCAAAATCAAGATTTTTCATTCAACGAAATTTCGCAATGGTGCTCATCATCTCTATCCTAAATTTGTTTTATCATCTTTAATTGATATCTACACGACCGTGGTTGGATTAAACACTTTTTTTAAAAAAAAAAAAAAATCTGACATGGTTGTTAGTCAATACTGACCAATTCAGTTTCTTATATTCTGTCGCATGTAACATCTGGCCTTCACATATCTTAGCATTAGAAGAATACCAGTGACATTATTATGGACTTTCTTTTTACTCTTTTTAATATTTTTTTATAATTGATTAAAATTCATTAAAAATTATTAATTTAATCTAAAATTAATTTTTTCAACCAATTGTAAAATATTAAAACATTATTCTTTATCATTATCTTTTAATTAGTGTTAATTGTTATTAATGTGTGGAGAATAAAATATCACTGACAGAGATTCAGTTACAATATATTAAAAGATCTAACTTAATTAGTTGAATAAGATACATGAATTATTATAAATTCTTATATATATTTTTTATTCCCACTGATAAAAAAAAAAAAAATTACAGTGACAGTTTTTTTTCTGCCCCCATTACACACACAAAAAGGAATGACTTCTATTCTCTTCCACCATTATCCGGTTTGCCTCATGCCTTTCACACAAAGTTTGATTAATGTTCCTTGTTCTTTATAAGGCTCTGAATATTATTAATTGAGCTTAGTCCTACCCAAAAAAAAAATATTGTAATGTAAGTGAAAATTTGAATGCCTGCAATTATGAGCAATATAAGCTCAGTTATTTTTCTTGACTAAAACGGAGAACTCAGTTATTTCTAGGAAAAGAAAATCCGAGGGGACACTGAATGTAACCAAAGCATCAATGAAAATTTGTCCTGGAGCAAATAGTACCAACCAAACTTCTGATATATAATGTGCATTTCATATGACAATCTATACCTGGGCATAGCAACTTCTTTAGTCCAAACAAGATCATTAGAATATAGATAATCTAAAAGGAAAGTGAAAGAGCTTTCCAACTCCTCACAAATTACTGGTTCCATCCAGAATGCCACCAATCAATAAATAGATTTAGACCTTCAACGCTAACTTCTGAGCTGCAAGAGCTTCAGCCTCCAGGGTTGGCTCCCACAAGAGTGTAGTCTCTGCAAGCAATGATGTCACAACATATGGATCCATGTTTGAAGCTGGGCGCCTGTCTTCCAAGTAACCTATGATCAAGAGGATTGGCAAGGTTAATAATTAATAATATATAGTAATGCTTGAGGATTTCAGATATTATATGACTGGTATTAATTTGGTGGTATAATAAAATGTTTGGAACAGAAAACGAAATGAATAAAAAGATCAGAATGAGATCAGTGATTACAGAGAATATTGACAATTAACTAAAACCATATCAATTAGGAAAGAAAGGCATGTGATTTTGCAACATATGAAGAATACCAAAATAAAAAAATGGGACCAAAGCGACACGGCAAGAATATCCAATCCAAACATTCAAAAAGTTTTTAAGTCACTAAATTAACAACTTCAGTCAAGCACAGCAAGCTAAAGAAGTCGGATAATACTTTTTAGTCCCCCATTAGAAGTCTAAATAAATGTTTGTACCTTCCATTCTTCTAGAGGCTAGAGTCACTAAACAGGGGCCATAAAATTATGGATGGCATACCTTTGCCATTCTTCTCTGTGTCTCTTCCCACACGGATTGAGCAACCACGGTTAGCCACTCCCTGCAAGTCCAATTTTATTAGGATGTTTCACACAAGAAGACAAACTTCATGCCTGATTACCCTGTCCTTAATAAGCTTATGTATTGGCAATTTTGGAACATACCCAAGAAAACGTGTTAATGTTGGCTGTCTCATGCTTTCCTGTCAACCTTCTCTCATTTCCTTCTCCATATGCACTAATGTGGTCATGGTGGCGAAGTGATAGATTCAAAATTGCTTTCTTTATTACCTCATAGCCTCCATCTTCTCTCATGCTCTTTGTACTAAAAGGCAAATTATATTTATCAACTTCGTAATTTAGTAAATCAAAAATACAAATGCAAAGAGGCTTGGGCAAAAACCTGTAATTGGTGTGGCATCCTGCACCATTCCAGTCACCCTATGTTTAACCAAAACAATTAGTATAATTAACATAGGATAAGCAATACTGTCAATAAAAGCATTACAGTACCTCTATTGGTTTTGGATCAAGAGAGAGCACAACACCAGCTTGTTCAGTAATTCTCTGTCAGATCAGAACAAAATGCAATATATTTTATTAGAAGATACAAAATTGGATAAGGGACAAGAGAATAAGCACAAAGTATTGTATACACGAGACCATCAACAATCTTCAGTTACAAGCAATGGCATAAACCTACCACCTACCCTCAAACTAATTCTTAAGAATGCTGAAATTACATTTCATAATCTTAAAACTTTGAGATACTAAAGAATTGCATAAAAATAAATGAAAGAGAAAAAACAAAAATTGTATTTTAGGGTGTATCCTTTTTGACCTTTGACTTACCCACCTCTGAAAGAAGAGGAAAGATTTAAAAAGATATACATGCAATAATTGTCTGTTGAAAATGACGCATAACTACAAACACATGGAGCAATTCTCAGGTACACACACACAAATAATACCAATTGATCAAGCTTAGATCAGACATCCACTTCTTAAAATTCACTAGTGCAAGAACAAGAACCACACTAAAGCCAAAGCCTTAAATAAGCATCAATTATATTGAACCAATAAGCTCTACAGAATTAAGATACTGCGACATTTTTTAATAACTGATTCTTTCAAAAGTTTAACCTATCTGAATCAAATGGTCCAAAGGTATATACAAAAACCAAAAAGTAGGCAAAATGAATTACCTCAAGGATGTACCTTGAAGCCCAGATATGATCACCACCCTCAATACCTACACTAGGACCAACTTGATACTCCCACTGCAATATACATAGCAGAAATAATGAAGAAAACTGAATATTCATTGCCTTAAAACAGAGGGAACTCCAAGAGATGTACCTGCCCAGGCATAACCTCCCCATTGGTGCCACTGATGTTAATTCCAGCATACAAGCAAGCCTTGTAATGAGCATCAGATATGTCACGTCCAAATGACTTATCTGCCCCAGCACTGCAATAATAAGGACCCTGAAATATGCAGGAATAAAAGTAATTAAATTCACATTATGAATTTGACATATTCCAGGGAATGTGAATAAAAGCCAAAAGAACTACAAAGAATTGACATTACCTGAGGACCAGGATAGCCACCCACGGGCCAACCTAATGGCCATTTCACATTTGTTTGAAGTAAGGTGTACTCTTGCTCTATCCCAAACCTTTGAAAAATTAACATACAACATTAGCATGTTTTCTGTTAAGATTGTAATTCAACCCAAAAGTTCAGTTATCTTCTATTTGAGCACTTGCTCAAATAAAGAAAAAATATATATCATGACATAATTTGGTTAGGCATCACTAGATAAGAAATACTGTACATGTCAGAATTTTAATTGGCATTATTACTCATCATTTATCTTTCTTTTTGGCCATAAATCATCATAAATAGAAGTGGTGTGTATATCATAGTTAGTTACTAAGTTACAAATTTCTAGCATCCAACAATAGTTGGTAACATTAAACCAAAAATAAATAAATTCTTGAATCATGTAATTTATCATCACAAAATTGTGTTTATGTTTAAAGATAAGAAGTATTATATATACCATGGAACTTCAGCTTGGACCTTTGGGTTACTGAAAATTTCAGCAGCTCTGTGTCGCTTGTTTGTAGGGATAGGCTCACCTGCCGGTGTGTAAGAATCACAAATGACCTTCGCAAAACAAAACATATCAAGTTAACTTCATAATATCTGTATTTTAATTTCAATCAACGTGCCATGAGACCTCTGTATAACAGCCCTTACCAAAATATTGTTACCACCACGGAAAGGGTCTTTGAAAATTGCTTGAGGACTGGGAGAAAAAAGACAGAATAAAATAAAACTGCAATGTTGAAGAGTTAGTAACAATATAGAAGTATCAGTGCCAAAACTCTTACTATAGGATTACTTCACTATCATCACCCGGTGCCTGTCCAGTGCTAGATCCATCATAGTTCCATTTTGGGAGCTCAGAGGGATGTTCAACAGGCCTTGATATTGTCTGAGAAAGTAAGGATTATCATGAATGGCATTAGATAATTCAAATGACAACAATGGTAAGAATAAATTTTTCTCAGCCTGTTTACAACATTATAAATAACATACTCTTGATTTACTGCGCACATCAATTCCTGTCCCCCCAATCCTGTTTTAAAAAAACAAAATATCAGTTTTGAATACCTTGCATCCACCCAGAAGCATGAAAAAGGAAATAGTTAGTCATAATTGGATTCGGTGAACTATGAATAGCAGAATAGAATTAATACCAAATGTACTCAGCAATTATCTTGTCAGTGAATGGAGTGATATCCAAATTAAGTAGACCCTCTAGCCTGTTGATGGTGCTATTGTCAGACTTAACTGCCAGCACTCTAAACTTAGCAGAACTGGTAGGTGCAACTTTCTTATTTTGTTTCCACAATAAGGAACTCCACATGTTTGATGTAATGGGACTTGCATTGGGAGAGGATTTTGTGATTCTCATCTGCCATTGCGTAGAGGGAGCCAAAATCTGTGCCATGTTCTGCAGTTCTTCTCTTCAGTTCATAAAGTAGTAAGCAGAACCCCCAGTCAGAAATGAATCAAATTATAATACATAATACAATTTTATGACTAATATTAAACAAAAAATTATACTAAACAGCATTATAATTCAATGCATAATGTTTATCAGCTATCCTGCAACCACTACCAAATGATGACTAATGAAGCCACACATAAAATCATTCTAAAGCAATTGTGTCAAATCCTTCTTAAACCTAACTTTAGTCTGTGAACAAAATACCAAAATCTGTGCCGTTCTCTGATCATGAATCATGAAAACTTCCCCTGCCTGAGGGAAAAGAATCAGTATTGACTAGATATCATCATTATGATAAAACACAAGAGTATTATAATCAATAAAGTAACATTTATCTACATCAACCATACTCAAACAATGACTACTTAGGATCATACTAAACATTAAACAAAATCCTATCTAAACTTCATATTCCAATCTGAGTCATCACCACGCTCTATGAGATGCACATTGCATAACATCAGATAAGATGCAAAAGACCATCAGAGTAATAATCACTGAAGAAAATGTGCAAGGATGCTCTGATAGTCAAATCAAATATTTATCTAATAAACATAGAGAAGAGTATAATTAACTAAGAATTTATTTTGGAGTTCAGACTTCGACCAACATCTATCCATAATGGCCACACAACCAAACTTTATCTTTAATCAAATCCTGTTTCCCCTCTGAACCATTATAGTGGCCCATTCTTTCCGCTGCTACTTTAGCTTGTCCTTGTAGCACATTTTAGTTTCTTCTGCCTCTTCATACACACTAAACATGTATCTGGGAAAACTATATTATACATAAAAGGAAACCTGGACAATCCTGCACTATAGGCTAGTTTAACAAGTAACAGCCACAGTATGAGAATTAAGATACGCCTAGTTTGGTTGTATATAATATGAAATTTTAATTTACTTTAATAGAAAAATGGCAACTTTTTAGTAAAACATACAATGACTAAAAAGTGAGTTAGGTAGATAATAAAGCCACGTGTCAGGCCTATAAGAGTGTACTTTCAGTTTATGATCATAAAACTACGAACTATTCACTAACCTAGTAAATAGATATGTGATACCATCATACCACATTTGAACCAACCCTCTTGTAAACCAGATCTCCGCAAGCATCACCAAATAACAAAATAACCCACATCCTCTTTTTTTCATTTATAGCGTAAGAAGTATAAGAATTATCTGACCAAAAACAAATTTTGGTATTTACTGAAAGAGCAATGAAGATGACATTCTGCAGTTGTTCAGCACTCAAAGAACTTGACTTTTGAAGCCTCATACATTTTCATTATTTACAAAAAACCCAGAAAATTTCCCTTTTGAAGTAAAACAACAATAATAACGAAAATGGGATGATGAGTTAAACTTAACAAAGGGACTGTTACCACAGCCATAAACTCTTTACCACTGTGTCAGAAAGCAAGCAGGAATAAGCAGAATCACAACTACAGAACAAAAAAGAAATACTAAATGTCACCCTTTTGGCTTTTGCCTCTCACTAAAGTGTTTGCACGCAATGACACAAAGGAACTCACCAATACACAGTTGGAAAATGGCTAAAGATCGGAACTTGAAGCGGGATGAAGTGAGACTGTGTGCCACAGACCCTGAGACACTGTGGGAAGTGTAGCTATAGTATCAGAGTATGAAAGACTCGTGTAAAATAGGGGTTGGTGGACACAAACTTTCTTGGCTTTTCTAAAACCGATAGGGGTGTGTTACGAGTGGATGACATTGGTTTTTGGTCCCTTAAAGAGCACCAAGAGAAGCTTGGACTCGTAATGTTACAGATAAGGTTCTCAGGCTACCTTTTTTTTTTCATCCAACATATTATTGCAAATATCTTGTTATTTAATCATAATAACATGGTGTCAAGAGCAATGAATTTTTTAGCATGATGTGTAGTGATCACATGATTAAGAAAATTTAGTGGACAATATTTGTCTTTGGGTTTGGTAGCTTGTTTACATTTTAGTTTGGATTCACTTCTTCATCCTTGATAGGGCAGTTTGAGTATGAGAAACAAATATTTTGAGCATATTATATCCTTAGACTTTTGTATTTTTAATGTGTATTTGTGATCATTTTCCTAGGTTAGTATGGATTGTCTCATAAAAGGCTATTATATTTATACTAATTAAAGTCAAATTGATTATTATAAAAAGGAGACATTTTATATGTTATAAAAAATTAAGAGCGTCTTTTGTTTGGTAGGCATAGTCATGCTCTTACCTACGCATTGGGAAGATCTACTACATCTTTTTGAAACTACATTAAGTAAGTATTTACACCCTTCCTCTGTCTTTAGTGGAATAAAAGACAAGTTAGCCAGAAATTTGAGCTTAAACTTTAACCGAATGTATTTCAAAATCACATTTTAAAAATTGAATTAAATCTGGAAAGCACATTAAAATTGGGACGTTATCCAACGGGTGGTTGGTAGATATAATACGTAGTTCAAATTTTGTATGTGAAAAAGCTTCTTTTTTGCTTAATCGGAAGGGTCCCACAACAACTAAAGTTTTTTAATTTTTCTAGAAAAATCGGTCTCACTATATATATATTTAAGGATATTTCAGTAAATATATATATTTAATTATAATTAAACCTTAATTGTCAACAAATTTAATTATATTTCATTAGTTTCATTAATTATAAATTATTAGTAATTCAATTACCGTAATCATAGTAGATAAATATGATAACCAACCTATTATTTGAATGAGAATTAATACCTCTATATATAATTTAAATCACCGTTAATTTTTCTAATCATTTCTGTAGCTGCATTTGCGTATATACGTACCTAATTTGGATGCAAGGTAGTTTGTATAACTCTAAAAAAAATATGAGGAAAACATAGGTATAATAGTGTTGGAAGGTGACTACCAAACTGGTGAATAAATTTTCACTCACCAGTTAAAAATTTTAATATGAAAAATATTGTCTTCCATATAATGCATGTATATAAAATGTTTATTATCCAAATTGTAATTTACTTTAGGTAAAATGAGGTCTATCTTTGTTTTGTAAAAACCTTCAAGTCAATAAAATTATCGTTTAGATTCATAATGTGTGTTAATTTAAGCTCCAAATCATCTCCATAATATGTTAAAAATACATATATGATAATTATGTCCTACAATTAAACAATTTTATATATGAGTTGAGTGAAATTAAAGATAAAACGTAAACTAGAAAATTCAAAATTAACATTAGACTTTCTTAGGATAAATTGAAATTATAAATGACTTGAACCTATGGTCTTTGTTGTGTAGTTTGTCATCTTATAACATGATTCTACTAGAATGACTAAGAGAAAAAAAAAACAATGATTATCTTTTTATAGTGTAATATGTAATTTTATAAAAAAAAATACTTGTACTTATAAGTTTTTTAATAACTATAAGTATCAAAATGAACTAATTTAATGAGATAATTTTTTATCATATTATAGCTATAAAATATCTACTAATTTTATTAATAAGTATTTTTTGTTAATGAACCTATTAGTTTACTTTAATAAGATTTTTAATTATGTTTTTTTATCTACATAAATCTCAAAGTTATTTTAAGATATAGGAATTTAAGTTTACTCAGACAATGAAATATTGATTCAGGTTTGAGACGACCATTTAGTCAACTATAAAATATGGATTGAATTTGAAATTTTTTAATTTGACTTGATTTTAGCTTAATCCAACATGCTTGAAATTTAGCTTACCTATAATAAAATATGTCAGTGAGTCCATTGACCCGATTTTTATTTATTTTTATAATAATTTAAATTATTGTCAGAACTTATTTATTAATTTTTTTGGTCATATTTATTTGGATAAACAAAATATGAATTAAAAACTTAAATTTGGAGTAAAAAGTTAAAAAGGAAAGGATTTTTTTATTATTTTGATCCATAAAAATCTATAATTTTTTCTAAATAAAAGTTTGTGGTTAAAATACTAATTTTTTAAAAAAAATTGGACTAATAAAATGACCCATCTGGTCCATAACAATATTACATTCATAAGGTTAAACTAATACACCCCTAACTCAAAGAAATTGATCTCATCAAACTTACTTGAAAATATTTGTTATTGTTTTAGTCTGTTTACTTTTAAAATTAAGATTTTCCTGCCAATACTTTATTAATTATAAAATATTATATTATATATAAAAATATAATAAATGTTATAACAAATACATAGATATGATACTATCAAAAATAAAAATAAAACCAAAATTTAGGATACGTGATTAACACAGAACTTAAATTTAAAGTAAGTTGAAATCGGTGAAAATGGAGAGAGCTTCCAATATTTCGAAAGAAAAAAATTAAGACTACCCCTCTCCTCTAAATAAATTATTTGTGTAAATAATCAAACTAATTTAGTTCTTGAAATTGTAATTTGCTATCACTTTAATCTTAAGAATTAACATTTTAAAAAAAACCTCAAAATTTTAATTTATCTTTCATTTTAATTCAAAATTATATGTAACATGACTTAATAATATTAACATATGTTCAAATAAAAAGTGACAACTAATTTAGGAACTTAAATAAAATAAATTACATATTTAGAGACTTTTTTATTTTTTATTTTTACATCTAAAGATTAAAGTAACAGTAAATCATAATTTCAATAACTAAATTTATTATTTACTCTAACAATGAACTCTGTCTTCTTTACGTTCTCTAGTGCAACTCAGAAGATTTATTCAGCTTTTACTAAATGCTGGAAAATATATATATATATTAACGGTAAGTTTAATACACCCTTTTGTAATGTCCTTTAAAATTTTCATTTCAAGAGAATGAGGCATCATGAATGGGATACATGATATATATAGTATGGTCCCCCAAACAACTGACTAATTGCACATTCCAAAACTGGTGTTTATGTTCTTTAACGGATAAATGTTTGTTTTGCTTCATTCTTTCGTTATCTTCTTTGCAATATTTTTCTTGTATAATACTATCTCTAATCCTATGTTTTTCTTTTGTTTCATCTTGATTGTCGATTTTTTAAAAAATATTTTTATTTATCTATTTATCATTTGCAAAATTTTAAATCATATTAGTTCTTTTTTATCAGTTATATTTTTATTTTTACTTAATTTTTAATTGATTTATCTATATATTTAGTGTGAAGTATAAATGAAAATGAATAAAATAGGAAATCTCACAATTATTTTATTAAAATT
>JAMLFT010003886.1:0-20926 GCA_026544285.1 Pachyrhizus erosus | reverse complement strand
TTTTTTTTTGGTAATAAACCATTTTTTTTTTTTTTATTTTTGACCCCCAACACAAACCCCCCCCAAAGAAACCACCCCCCCCCCCCCCCCCCCAACAAAAAAAAAAAAAGAGGAAAAAGTTCCTTGTCTACCTTTTTATATATTTGCTACTTAGCAATGCATTACAGATAATGGGGGCCCAGTCATGTACACAGGATATATAAAAAAAATGGTTTTGGCTCCTCTAAAGCAAGGAAATAGGTAGAGTGCAAAAGTAAGAATGCATCCATCATTGATTTCAAAATTGAAATGAAATAAGTTCATAAAATATTTTAATTCAAGCCAATGGTGGATACAATCTTACATTCTCACTTTAGAGGAGCTATACTCAAAAAAAAAAAAATTAAAAAAATCTTACAATCCAAAAACTCCAGAAAGCTGCAGCACTGCTAGTTGGAAAGCATTTCAAGTACCAAACAAATAAACAATCAATAAATAACTATACTATTCCAAAGACTTTCAAGTACCAAACAAATAAACAATCTTCAGAAATAGCCTAAAGAGATTCCTCTTATCTCAAGTTATCAACACGAGGAGAAACCTCAAGATTAATTGGATACATATCATTGCAAGTGAAAAAAATAAACAATATTTGTGTTTGAAATAGAAACATTAAAAAATTACACATAAATTGACAAAAATAAAGACAAATCCCTTAGTATCTAAAGCGTCTTTGACCTTTCTGTAAATCATTACTAATCAAATGAGATAAATACTTACATTATAGGTAACAGAATCACAACTTCACGAGTTGGAGATTGAACCAAAAACAGAACAAAAAAAAAAAATGAAAACAATGGTTTTAACCAATGGGGGTAAAGATATTTGTGCACAGGTATGCAGAAACATAACAAAGAATTGATGAAGTGAATTCACACAAAGAAAAATAAGACAGTCAAAAGAGAGACAATAAAATATATTAAAAATCAAATTGATAGCTCTGTTGGAAATATTTTGCATAAAATAAAGAAATATTGGAAATTGCAAAGAAAATAGAGAGATTACAAATGGAGGAAAAATAACCATTAAAATTGATAAATGAGAAAGTCTCCATATAAGCTTGCATCATGAAATCCCAGACCAATCTAATCTGCTATCAGATTTATTTAACAGTTAAATTAACTAATTGAAACAAAAGATAAAAGATAAAATATATAACAATAACAAAATTCTATCTAAAACATATTCTAAATTTTAAATTCAAATAAGGCAAAATCTCATAACTCTAACAAGCTCATTAAGGAAGATTCTACTTATGAGAATCAGATATAGACAGATGAATTTTGTCTATAACATAAAAGGAGTTTCTTGTTCTTAGATTACTGTAAAAATACTAACAATATTAATTATTGCAAAGGATGTTAGAAAGTGAGCAGCCCAGCTGCTTCTTACAAACACGTTTAAATAACAAGTGTACAAAATATTGTCACATAAAAACCCTCAAACAATAATTGAATTGAAAACTAGGTTAAAGAGTACTCATGACCACGATAAGTAAAATGGTGGGTCCAGGGTGATTCTCTAGGACTGCCATAATGCCAACAGATACATCTGGTAAAACTATGGCACCCATGTTGACTTCTCAGGGAAAGTCATGGGGTATAGCAGATTTATCGGGAAAAGCCACAGAACCAACTAATAATTCTAGCAAAGTTGAGGGGCCAGACTAATCTCTCAAGGAAAGCCATGAGGCCAGGCTGACCAAAGAGGGATTATTTGAGTAGAGGAGATCATGGGTCAACAAGAGGAGAGAAAAAACAAACCAAACATTGGCCAAAAAACTGAATAGGGAGCCATGAGCTTGGAAACCAACAAACCAAAGGCATTTAGGATGAGGATGCCAAGGAGTGAGGTGCAAATGACATCAGCCAGAAACAGTGTACCACACATGGCAGAAGAGGTGGGGGAGAGGGAATAAAAAACAAAGATTCAGTGCATCATAGTTATGTGAAACTTCTGGAACTGGTAGGATGGTGATTCTGATGGTGGTGGTTTCATGGGAAAATTTTCCAGTAGTAGTGGCTGGAAAAGTCTAAAACACGCTGAAGAAATGCATGGCATATGATAAGGCATCAGACCACCCACAAAGACCAATTATTTGGAAAAGTCTAAAACATGCTGCAGTTTTCATAACCATCATAATAGGATTTAGTTTTAATAATAACTACAGTTTTAATAATTGTCAAGTGACAGTTTCTGTAAGGAAAAGGTATGAATTTTCGTTTGTTTTGGCATGGTGGTGTTAAGGGACAGTCATGTCATGTGTTTGGTAGATTTTTGGACAGAGATAATCTCTAGGAAATTCTGAATTCTGGGAAAGCAAGAGAGTGTTGTAATTTCTCTAATCTGATGTGATTTAATCCTTTTTACATCTATTTCAAATTGGTGTTCTATCAGCAGAGGAAATCAAAATTTGCCAGAAACTATTTGAAACATGCTCACGTAAAATACACGGTGGAGATCGAAACTCTGACAAACTCAGCCAATAAGATGGCTCAACAGGAGAAACGACTAATTTGAAAGAAGTAAAAGAATCATTGATTAAAATAGAACTCATTATGGAGCTTGGAAGTGGAGCAGTGACCAACAAATTATACTTATGATAATCCTAACAAACTAGGGAATAAGGAAATATAGTAACCAATCCTAAGTAATGATAAGAAAATAAGGATATTAACTAATCATAGAGAATAATCTAGGATATTCTAAAATATGATAATATGTTTTCATATGTTCTAACACACTCTATAAACCCATTTGCTTGGGGTGTGTCAAGGAGAAGAAAGGAGCTATTTTCCAAGGATGTTGCCAAGCTTTTGATACATAGTTGTCAAGATCCCACATCAATTATAGACATGGATAAAGTAGAGCTTATAAAGGCTAGTGCAATCCTCATCTCATGTGCTAGCTTTTGAGGTTGAGTTAAGCTTAGCCCAAATTCAAGAGTAGTCATCCTTGTGCAATTTTTTGTAAAATTTTTGTAGCTCCCATTTTTGCTAGTTAATTGAGAGTTTGCTGACATAGTAAAAGTTGTTAGTTTGCTTTTGCTAGTTGTAATGCCTAACAAAGTAGTTGGACACTTAGATCTAGGATGATGTATAAATAGCATTGCCCAAGTCTATACATGGCATTCAGAAATACAATCAACAATTCCCTCAATACCCACCGGATCCTACCTGTGGAGACAACCACTCTCGAATTCCTAGGCTACATCAGTGATGTACCAGTTTCCAAATTTCGTTATTGAGATCAGTTTAATTGGTCTAAAGTAAAAGTTTGCAATGTTCTCTGTTTCTGTTTATGGTTTGCTACCCGTAATAAGCTGGAGGGGAGGCATTAGAAGATATAATATTAGTTATTACTTAGTAGTAGTTTGATTGGGACCTGTTCTAGAAGTGCTGGTGCTTGACCTAATTAATACTAATAGTATAAATACGTGCATTAGGCTACTGTATCTATGAGTAACATCTTACTGTCAAACTCAAAACACATTGCTAACCTTTACGCTTCTTTGTCTAAACCCTAAAGTTTAAACAATTGTGAAACAATAAAACATTGAATACTGCAGCCTTTTATAACTGCTATTAATTGAATATTTGAATTATTAATAACCGGATGTTTGCAAACCTTGGAGTGATTCATTTGTTGTAATGAGATCAAGTTCAAGGAGATCAAGAAGTCGGCCAAGATCAACTCCACTTGTCCAATTTTCTGGGGGTTGACCAACTTTTAGTTTCAAACGACCCCGATTAGCAGTCCCACCCCAAATAATACCAACAGGGCATGGCTTCTCCCCATTTTGTCCAGTCAAGAGAATGAGACTTCCACTGTCACCTTCAAGGTCAAATGTCTGCTGGTTCTCACCAACAACAAGAAAATCAGTGAGAAAACAAATCCCTTTCTCGTCATTGTACTCTAGGGCATATGCCATTATAGTCCCTGTAGTCAAACCAGAACTTCTTCCGACTTTAACAACTTGTCTTCCAATGAGACTGTTGATTGGAGACTGCAAGTCTATGATGTTTACATCACCAATCTCCCCCACACCTTTTACAGTTGTAATTACATTGTTCATATTGAAATCTTCTGCAAAGGGGATGAAGGCCCCATCAGCTCGCACAAATGTTTCTGCAAGATAACAAAATTGTTATGTGCCACAGTCAAGGGTCAGGAACCAACAGAAAATTCTATGCCAAAATCATGACCAACAAATTTAATGAGAAAATCACGAATTTGACATTCTAATTTGGAAAGATACTCAAACATACTCTTTTATCTCATTAGAGAATTTAATGTCACGTTTATTTGCTTTTTTATTTCCTGTTTTCATTTGTGTTTTCACTTTTTAATTACAAAATTGTCACCTTGTTTTCAACCTGTTTCCTGTTTTCAAAGATTTGTAGAGGAAACAAAGAAAACAAAAAAAAAGTTGTTTCCAGTGTTTCCTGTACAAATATTTGAAAATAGGAAACAAATTGAAAACAAGGTCACAGTTTTGTAATTCAAAAGTAAAAACAGAAGATGGAAACAGAAAATAAAAACGCCAAGTATACGCCCCCTAAATCACTACTAAAGTGCAACATCTCTGAGTATCAGAGGAGTGTGAAAGAATTAGATTTAGCATTTGATGTTGGGATGAAACAAAAATTCATTATAGGGTTCACTCATCAAGCATAACCGATAAAGAAAAAAAACCAGTGTAGTTGTTACTGTAGTGGAAGTGCAGGGTGAAAACTACAGATTATTTAGCAGTTTTTTCTTCGCATCAAGTGCTGAACAATACAACATCTCAATACAATAATTAGTAGAAAAACTCTAACATTATATTTGCCTTCTGCTGCAAAAGTCAACAAAGATCTTTAACTCAACTGTAAAACCAACATTGTTAACCATGGCCTAGCCTTTGGGTTCCAAATTGTGAAGACTGGAGTGGCCATTCGCTTGGGAAACTCACTAAGATGCAGCTTCCACAGTGAGGTATTTCTACTTTTGTATTTCTTATAAAATCAAAACACTTTCTAAAGAAACATTACTTTTTTATATAAAGAAACTCCACTTGATTAAATTGTAGAAACTAGTAATGCGACACCTATTATTTTGCATTAAAGACAAGTTAGACCCCAAATTTTAAGATTGACAAATAGGTCTTGACTGAGAACTAGAACCACATTACCTGGGTTTGTTCCTGCAAATATTCCGTACCAAAGATCATCAGTAATAAATGATGTTGCTCTCTCAACTGCCCCAAGATATACACCAGGTCCAAGGCTGGGTGGTAATGGGTGAAACATTTTCTGGTTTGGATAGTCTAAATCAACAGCTACATGTCGATTTGTTAGAAAGCCAACTTCTCGATTTCCTGTTCGGCTTCTGACAATAGCACCCAAGGTCCCATATGTCTCTTGGCTTGCAACCTTCACGGAGAAGAAATTATAAAGGAAACAGATCCCAGCATTAGATCAAGGTTCAGGCAATGAGGAGCAGAAATCAATATTTGGAAAAAATAAAGATAAGAACATACCTAAAGAAAGAGGTATCTAAACAATTCTAAAATCACAAGAACAAATGAAAATAAGTTTCATATACTATCAGTTGTTTATCTGGTAAAAGAATGAAGCTGATTATCAACAGCTTAGCATAACCATCAATGCCCAAAAGAGACAGAATTATTTGTTTGCAATTATGACTGCTCGACCATTTTAGCCACCATTTTGTACGAAGAAATGTATCCAAAAGAAATTTATTTCTACAATGAAAACTATTCTCAGTCAATTAAAAGCAAGAAATTTGTAACTTCATTTTAAGCAACTTGATAATCTACAGTAGCATGCAACCACACAGAAAATCTGGGAACAAGAGAACACCTAAACCTAAATTGATAAGGTAAAAAATGAAGGAAAACTTCCATTTTGAATACCAAATGAAACCACCTATTCAGTAATCCCATCAGTATTCTTAAGACCAATTTACAAGTTACCAGCCACAAATATTTATCACTGCAACCCCTATCTTTCTTCATTAATAATAACATGCTCCATATCTATCATCTACCAATAAGACTTTCTTAAGAATTTTGCATCAAAGACCAATGAATGGGTTGAAACATAAAATAAAATCTATAATATATATAATAATAATTTATCACCATACCATAATTTGAACCAAGAGGAAATGTCATTTTTTTTAGTAAACTGGCAATTGTAATAACTAGTACACCATAGAACCCAATATATTCAGAAAGTGTTGTCCCACAAGATCATAACACATTATCATCTACTCTATTTGGAAAGGAAAAAATGCTAATATCAAATAATTAACTGCATTGAACTCCATAAGATAAAAAGAAAATGATGATCATGATGGCAGGATGGTATATCCCTTCTTGAGTATCAAAATAAGAAACACTATTTTCCTTTCACTTGCTTGCTTTTAGTATACAGAAAATATAACACAAGAAATTGATTCTTCAAACAAAGTAGAAGTACCTGAGAACCAGAGCCAACGCATGAATCACTTCCCCTTAAGCCATCAGCAAGCTCCGTATATAATTGTTCTTTAGGAGTTTGTGCAGGTGCGCCATAATAGGAGAACTCCACAACATCCACATCACACCAAACACCTCCTGGCCCCTTTTTGGAAAAATAAGAGATGACTTCAGCATCTTTAATTCAAAATTATAACAAACTTAAGATCTTAAATAGTAGTGCTATAGATCCATTGTTGTTTTAAGATAGTACTTCTAGAGAAAAATGGATTTTATAATAAGTTAGGTTATCACCATAAAGAAATTTTTATATGTCCTGTTAATCCATAAAATATGTCTAAGTAAATTACCAAAAAACTAATTAGAAAAGTAACACATTGTAGTTAGATAGACTATATTCTGTCAGCATTTGACACCTAAAACTTGTGGAAAAATTTTATGTTAATGCAACTCGGATTACATAAACACAGAATAGTGTAAGTTAGGGGAGGAAATTGGCCAATGTAAAGATAACTGAAATTGTGAGAGAAGCTTACTTTTTCATACTAGAATTTTTTTAATCATTTTCTCATAATAGACCATTGTAGGCCAAAGAAAAATAAATGATATTCACTGTTCAGTGCCTTATCAGCATGTGAAGAACCATTATGCTTTTAGCCTTAATAAAACATCCATTGGGTGTCCCAAAAATTTCTAAATAACCAGCACCTGTTCCTTATGTTAAATCTTTGTTTATTTGCACAATACTGAATAGTAAATAAGAATTGTGAAAACTTTTAGCAAGTCAGCATATAAAAAACTTCCCATATACAACATTCTATAGTTTTGTTTTTTTTATTTTATTTTCAGCCATTTATAAATCCAAATCATAGTGGCAATATATTACCTATATGTAAATACTAAATACAAAGACAACCAAAATGGGAACAACAAAAGTAAATATTCAATAGTTCAATTGAAAAGTGTGAGGAAATCCACTAAAGCCATGTAGAAACCTGCAAACATAGCCAGAAGAACCAAAATTCCCCACCTCAAGGGCAGCAGGTAGGCACTGAACATGGTTGAGCCATTGCCTGTGAACTTTACGGGCAACAAAGACAAGAATAGCTGGAATATCAGTCAAGACACCTCCTCTAATTCGAAATCCAATTGCAGTGCCAAGACTGAACCGGCGTAGGATCTTGCTATGAAATGCCCTAATAGTCATCAGTTCAAGCAAGGTCGTAGCTTGCTGTCCTGTTGGCAATCGACCCAAAGTTTCAGGCAGCACACCCTTTTGAAGGTTCCCAAAATAGTTGGCTCTATCTTCCGCTGCATCGTTCCAGCGACTCAATGTAGGCCAAGAAAAGTAGGCAGCATTGCTCTCAGAATGCTGAGCACCTCCTGCAAAAGGTTGCAAGGGTGAAGGGCTGAAAGGGTTAGGATGACCATAGTAGCTCCTTTCCAGGTCCAGAGCCGACTCCTCTGATTGGGTTGATCCAGAATGATGAGCTCTTAAGTCCAATCGATTCTGATTCATCGGTCAATTCTCCTACATCACACTAAACGTAGCTTCAACAAATTTAAATAATTGAAGAGCCAGATCCACATAATCAAATCAAAACACCATTTCCTGCTATACTCAAACTACAAAGATTTTCCGATTAACAAAACAGCTTCAACATAGGTGAAGAAAATTGTTCAGAGAGCATATTTTATACAGATTTGTGTATAGACTTGTCCAGCAAAAGAAAATGATTTACAAAAGGTAAAATTCATCAGCATAAAGTAAACCTATCGAGTCAAAGACTACTAGTTCATGTACTGTGTACATAATATAAACAACACAGACTGGAATGCCCCAGTACATCTGAACTGGAAGCTCCACAAGTTTTCACAAAATAAATGAAAAAAAAATCAACTGGCAGACAAAATGCAAAATATGGGAAATAGAGAAGCAAGTTATTCTGTTGCAAAGGCCAGCCCATCTCCAGAAATTTATCATGTGAGGACATAAAATATTAGCTATCAAGTATTATAATGGTACTCAAATACTATACATTTGCATAGAAAATATCAACACCACTTTGGCACTAAATCAAAAAATTAGGATTACAATCCCGTTAAAGCCAAAGTTATAGCAAATCTTCAAGTGATACATACAAAGCGAACCCCTGAGAAGAAAAATTACGATTCATCATGCAGTGCACAAAAGAGAATCCTGAATCTTCAAGTGCAATAACAGCTTAAAAATTCGAACCCCGTCACAAGCTAGATGCTTTTATCAGAAGAGAGAAAGAGAAATTGAAGCAAAGCCAACCCAGAAAGCCATTTCAAAAAATAGGTACCCCAAAATGGAACAATGGGCAAACAGTGTGTGCAACCACAGACCCATCTCAGAAAAAAGAAACAAAACACAAAGTTTCTCAGCTCAGGCACAATCAGTGTGAAAACAAAACGCAACCCGTTCAATGAAAAGGGTTGTTAAGAAGGTACAATTTTGCAGGCTCGGTCAGAGAATACTCACCGATCAGCAATGTTGGAGCAATGGAAATGGCCTCGAAACAAAGGAGCTTGAAGGTTTTCATGCCCTAGTACATGTAAATTCTGTGCCAAGCATCTATGAGATTAAGATTTCAGAAGAAGGGTATCACTTGGTCAGAACAAAGTTCAATAAGGATGCATTAGAATAGTGAGTATGATTCCTAAGCTTTTGCCTCAACTTCGTTGTGTTGTTGTGTATAGTGTACGAATGAGTATTGAGAGAAGGAGAGGGAGAGAGAGAGAATAGTGATGATGATGATGAAAGAGCACTAGCTAATAGCTATACTTGTGGATTGTCAAAAAGCATTAATATATCTGTATGTAGTATCTACCATCTACTATGTTACATGGCAATACAATAAACTATGGTATTATTAATACTAATTCTTTTAGCCCTTTTCAGCTGTTTTTAAATTTATCATTTTTAATATTATTATTATTGGCTTTTTTGTTTCAGCTATGGAGATCCTATTCCTGTCACAGCTTACAATTATGAGTGGGGAAATTTTAATGGAGGAGACATGGGCACCCAGGCAATAAGGAAAATAATATACATTTATTGGATACAGATGATATGATATTTATCAATTTATTTATGTGGGTGGGGTTTAGGGGGCCATCCCTGTTTGCTCCCCAAAAGTTGCACACCCTTTCAATCTTAATAATTCATTTCCCATCTAGCTATAAAATTCACACAAAAGGAAAACGGACCTCGGTGCCCTTACAATTTTGTCCAGTTCACTTGCTTCTTTGGTCACATGGTCATGCATTTTTTTTCCTGACTTAATTTTAGTTTATTGTTTCTTGGGTTAGTTTTTTATTTTTATTTTTCATATAATCGGAGTTATTAAAATTGAAAACAAGTAAAATGATAACAAAATAATTGTCCGTACCATACAACTACTTTCATGTCCAGAAGAAGGATAATAATACACTAATACAAGTATTTGTAGTTTATCTCAACCTTTTATACAATTTGCTCAAGCTCTCATTCATACGGTGTTCTTGAGAACTAGTGTATTTTTATTATTGCATAATAGCTAACTTTAAATGATTTACGGCCTTATAAAGTATATTTAAATTGTCATAAAAAATTATTATATAATTTTATTCATTAATCTTCAATTTTATTTATAATTGTTTAGATAAAAATCTATCAAGTAAATTACATTCACATATTTTTTTCTTAATTACATTTGGTAGTCCTTCGTTTTTTATATTACTTTTACCCTTTATGAAAATGAGATAAACTAACAATGGTAATTTTTTTGTTGAATGATAAAATTGTCCTATTATATTTGTGAATTTTGTATTCTATTGTCTATAACTTTCAACCCTTACAAGTTCATCATGACTTCATCCTCATTCCTCATCATCATTATCTTAGGATCATTTTTTGTGTGTGTCCATTGTAGCATCCCAATCATAGTCACATATGACCAAAGTGTCAATCCATACAATACCACCATCACCCCTTTGAATCACACCTAAAACTTTGTCCTAAACACTGATTGAATTCAAACTTGTGTCTGATCCATTTTTAACAACCATAAACTTTGCAAGGCTCTCACCTTTCTCACCTCACTTCTCACCAAAGCTTTTGGCCAACAATCTACGCATGTTGCACCACCTTGTGAGGCTTTGAACCCTCTAAGAAGCTCTCATTCAATCTCAAGGTGGAGACTTTCTCTAACATCAACCCTCTAAGTCCACAAATTTGGACCATCTTGTGCAATTCTTTTAGCAAAAATGGCATGGGCAATGTGTTGGTAAAAAAAAAACAACATTGTTTTTGGAATTGGGCCTAAGTATCAAAATGAAAGAGACTTTGAAAAATGCTTGTTTATAATGTTTTAAAATTAAATGGACATTTAAGTGTCTATAACTGAAATTTGTATTTAGTACACCCTATTTTTGTTGGTGAAGTCACTATTTTGCAATTATTTGATTGTGTTTTTATTTCCTCGTTTTGTCTACTGAATATATTATGCCACCTCGTTTCATTTACATCTCTATCAAGTACACTAATTCAATTTATATCCCAATATTAATCTTTGTTGGTGTGCATGTGTTTGATTAAGTCATGGAAAAAATATTTCATAATTACAGGAATGACGAACATGATTTCCTTATCTCTATAAAAGAAAGAAAATCAACACGTTATGTTAATATGGGTTTGTAAGAAAAAGCTTGGGACCGAGACATTTTTGGAAAAATAAATTATTTTAAAACATGTGTAAGTCACATGCTTAGCTCTTGTTAAAGTTTTTTGTGGCATGTAAGGGTTAGGGAGTCATGATGCAACGAATGGCAAAAAATTAAGGGATTTTAGTGTAAGGTAAAAAAAAATGGATGAGTATTAAGCGTAATTGAGTAAAAACATTAAGGGTGTAAAAGGTGTAAGTGTAATTTGCTCAAATATATATTATTGTTATTTTAATAAAGTTTTTAGTGAGTATTTATAAAAATAAAAAAAATAACAAGGTAAAATGAATTTAGATTTTCTATAAGCTAAAATCAACTTATGAACTTTAATTTCTAAAAAAGTTATTTTCATTTAACTTTTAAGAAAGTTAAGATGCATAATTTTTTTTTGTTAACCATGTTATTGGTACAAAATCTATAATCAAAAGCAATAATAAATCTTCGTCGGAGACCTTGAGAATGCATAAGTTTATTTTAACTTATAGAGAAACTCAATGCATTTTACCTTAATTTTTTCTCCAATAAGTGCTTATAAAAAATTTTGTCCAAATAGGGTCATTATCAAAACATGTTTAATATATGCCCACATTATTAAATACATGTTTGGTTAAGAAAGCCTCAAATCAAATTTATCTCTATATCTAAAACATAATTTTGGGCTTTTAGAGGAGAAGTAAAACAATTATAACAAGTAAAAAAAATTGCCTAGGTTTTTGTTTTAGACCAGACTTGAGGCTCAATCTACCTAACAAGACATTCTGACTCAAAAAGAAACTAGTCCAATTCGTCAAGTGTTGATAGAAGAATACTACAACTCAAGAACATGAATACTACAGTGCATTTAAGAATAAGAAAGTGTACCTTAACCTAAAACAAAGTGACAATGTTCTACTTCAAAATAGACTAACATTCTCCTTAGAGGCCTTATATGACAAATTTATGGTTTAAATTCATTTTATTAAAGCTTAGATAATAAACATATGTGCTAAGTTATTAAATCGACCTAATGTGATGAACATTTGATCAAATTCACTTTATTAAAGCTTTAGTAACAAAATTATGTGACAAGTTATTAATTTAGCTTTACATAATGAACTTGTGATCCTAATTCCTTTATTAAAGTCTTATGTGACAAGCATATTATCAAAAGTATTTAGTACATCTATATCTAAAATCATCTCATTCATAATCGATAAGTTAACCCTCTATGGTCTAAATTAATTATTCTTTAACCTTACATAATGAAGATTATGCTAAGTTATGGCAAATATTTATAATAAAAAGTGAATTCAACTTTGACTATTCATTTGTTCAAGGTTGGTTTAAATTTACAAGTTAACTTAGCATTAAATTATCAAAATAACATGGTCTTGGTAACTTGGTTAATTTGTAAGTTATTAATGTAGATAATGAAAAGCGAAATATAAGTCCAAAGTTGTAAATACTAAACTAGAAAAAGCATTTTGAAAAGGGAAAGTAATTAACTCATCATTTCATTCAAACTACAAAATTAAAAGAAAAAGGCCAAATATATCACAAAGAAAATTGAATACATTGAAGAAAAAGTAAAACAAGAAAATAGGTTTTAAACAAAGTCTAGAGTAGAGAATAAGTTGTTTAAGTTGATATTTCCAATTCTACCATATTTGACAAATAGAGTGGTTGAGATAATGTTGACAACTAAATTTAAATTTATAACCTTTAGTTGGTCAAAACATTGTTGAAGGACTTAACAATGATGTCAAACTAATCTTTCATCATCTAGTCCTTTTCAACATATCAAGCTAATACATTTTAGTCTTCTTGACCTCCTACTCTACTTTAGCCTTCTTGGATTCTTATTATTGTCATCTAGATACTTTATTAGTTGTCATTAGGTTTGTTTCTAAACTTTGAATTTTTTAAGTAGAAGTAGAAATAGGTAAGTCTTATTATAACTTTCAAATTGATTTTTTTTCAAGTTAATCGCTTTTAAACTAGCAACCTTAACATATTTAGTAAATTGTTTAGCCTTAATCATTGCATTATGATGTGCTTCTTTTGACTACGTAATAGTAGGAAAAACCTTGAATTAAAATTATTGGAATATAGTAGCCAATTAAGAGTATGATGAATAAATTTACAAGGGTGGCTTCCAAAAAGTTGGCCAAGCTCAAATTAGATATCAATGAGATCATTGACCACAATTTTATCAAATTCACCATCGATTAAGCAGGTTAAGATTACCTTAACTCCAACTTTTTTTTCCCATTTCTTCTACATCAACCTCAACCTCAACCTTATCTACTTTAATAAGTTTGGTCTGCTCAACTTCTTTTGCCTTTATTATTGGACAACAAAAGAACACTTCCTCTTTTGATGATCTTTGAATGAGGTCACTTAGTTAAAGCAAAAACTCAAGGTAAGGTTAAAGAGGTGGAAAAACAAATTATGTTATTGTATAATTAGGTCAAAAGAAAGTTTAATATAAACATCATCGAGTTGAAAATTATGGTTGAAAAATTTTAGAATTCAAGATAACATATAAAAGAATTTCCTACTTATGATATTGTCCAACTTATCTAGATAAGTGTTTACTATATATCAACATTTAAATGGACTACCAAATTTGCTTATAAACTTTAATAAACGTTTCTTATGTTCAACCTTATGTAGGTAAAGATTAGAATATAGGTTGGTGAAATTCTATGAAATACAAGAATAATGACCAATATTTTAGTATATTAAAAATTGTGGTAGCCCATAGGGTGTAGTGGGGTCAATTAAAGGGAACAACTTCTTTGATAAAATGGAAATTTTGCAAGATTCTTACTAAAAAGGAATTTTTATTCTTTTGCATGGGTTAATGTAGACCAACATAATCTTTTTTTTCCTTAGATTTGTAACATCTCGAGTGTTAACTAGGAAAGAGATTGATTATCAATGTAAAAGAAATAAGGCACAAATAAGGAACAAATCTTGGTAGGTTTTTAGCAGGAGGGACATATGAATGAAATGAATACACATTAGAATTGGAGGGATTTAAAGGTTATATAGGAGTGAGAGTATACAATTGAAGATGGTTTAAAGAAGTTAATTAGTATTATATATATATTAACAAGATGCATCTACTTTTTGGTAGCATTTTACTTAAAAACTTCACAGTTAAGAATGTTTGATTTAGAGCAATTTTAAGATGAGTGACCTCTTAGAAAGTTTCCTAAAAAGTGTGTGAGTAAGGTCAAAGCATGTCAAAAAGTCTTATGTTGGTTTATAAAGAGAGTTATTGATTAGGAAAGTAGTTTGACATTATAAATGATATCAAAGAAAGGTTTCTCTTGATACAATGTGGTTCAAGGATGAACAAAGCAAAAGTTGGTGGACATGTAACACCCCAAACGTTGACGAAAGCAAAAAGTGATTGTCAATGTAAAAAAGATGAGGCACAAACAAGGAGTAATTCTTTATAGGCTTCCAATAGAAATGACACATTAATGAATCTAATACATATCAAAATGAGAATGATCCAAAGGTTGTACAAGTATAGGATTCTATGGTGATGATCACTTAAAAGAATTAATTGGTAATATTTATACCAACAAGATGCATATATTTTTTTATAGTTTATCACTTTAAAATTTCATAGTTAAGTATGTTTAACTTAAAACAGTTTTGGGAGGAATGACCTCTTAAGTTTCTTAAGAAGTGTATGAGTGAGTGCAAAGCATGTTGAAAAGTCTTATATTGATTTGTAAGAATAGTTATCAATCATGAAAGTCTTATATATCACTACTTTCTCCAAGGTTCTTATGTGCTTGCAAGAAATATGGAAAAAAAAATGTGTTGATTAGGAACCCTTCACAAAAGCCTAACCATTTGGGTGCAATTGAGAAAAGGCCACAACAAGGTACTTAGTAGTCCCTATTTTGTAGTTAGTGGAAGGTATTTGAACACAAAAGGTAAAGAAGATATGATTTTAAACATACATGAATGAATTTGATACCTTTGGCCAATTCAAAAACTTACTCATCTACCTTAAGGATGACTAATAAGTAGTCATTCTTTTTATGTTTAATGTTTAAGGTAAGGATCACATTCTCCTTAAGCTAGTCATATTGGGCTAAAATAAAGCTTATAGGTGTTCTAAGTAATTTTTTTTATCCAACCACACATATCAACTAAGTCTTATAAGGATAATGAAATAATAACCCTTCTTAGTCTTCCCCATACCAATGAGTTAACTTGTAAAGAGCAAGTTAAGATGAGATGGGTTAAATTAGATGGTGAATTCATATCAAAATATGAAGAGTTAAAAGAAAGGTAAAAAATTTATCAAGTATAAAAAAAGGTTATTTTAACCATTTTGATTTAGTCAATCATATTAACCACTTGTTTGACAAAAGAGTACTGATGACAAAATAAGTTATAACTGAACTTAGTCCTTGAACTTTCTCGTTAGAAGAGGATTCATTGTGACTAAACTTTGGCCACAATGATAAAGGAACTAAGAAAACCACAACAAATCTTTTGGTGTTGTCTTCCTCTACCTCTCACTACATAATCGTAGTGGAAGAATTAAAATAAAGAATTAAGAAAGATGCCTAGAATGGAGGAGGATCAAAAAATGGAAGAAAATATAAAAAAAATGAAAGAACTATAACAAAGATAACTAGCAAAAATTATAGCAGAAAAAAAGGAAATTAAAAGTTTGAAAAGAAAAAAAAA
This sequence comes from Pachyrhizus erosus, assembly GCA_026544285.1. Classification (NCBI taxonomy): domain Eukaryota; kingdom Viridiplantae; phylum Streptophyta; class Magnoliopsida; order Fabales; family Fabaceae; genus Pachyrhizus; species Pachyrhizus erosus. The sequence goes on along the minus strand of JAMLFT010003886.1, from coordinate 4,971 downwards.
GGGAAGAAGATGAAAAGGCTTTATTTATAAGCATTTTTTCTATAGGAGTAAAGCTTACTTTTTCCAAATCTCCCTTTTCCCCACATCTATGGATGTCCCTTGGTGGTTTTCGAATGCATCCCTTTCTGTTTTTTTTTTCTTAACTCAAGTTGTAGACTTACTTGTTTACTCACGAGCTATGCGAGAAGAGCGCAAGTAGCTTAAAATGGAACCTGTTTAAGTTGTAGGCTAGACAAGAAAGCTTAATTGGGTGCGAGTTTAAATGAGTGGGGATCTAAATAGGCAGGCTACCCGTTTACCCATATCTAATTACAACTCAAACAAAGATGAACTGAGATGTCTTTTCACCTTCAAATAAGAAAAAACCATGAAACCAATGCAAAAACTTGAAATCCTTACATTAAAAGTTTGTTGAACTAGGAGAAATTGTTTTAGACCAATTTCAGTACCTAATCTACCTAATAAGGCAGCTTGACCCAAAAGGAGAACTAGTTCAATTCATCAAGTGTTAACTAGAGTGAATATTGCTACCTATGAACAAGAATGCTACAATACATTTAGGCATATGGAAACATATCTTGACTCAATGTAAAATGATAATATTCTTCTCCAAAATAAATTAAGTTTGCTTCTTGAAGGCCTTGTGGGTCTCGTGCTAAGAAAATCAACCCATCTTAGACCCTTATAAATATAATAAACATCAATAATGTTAAGTATGCAGTTATTACAGTTGTCATTATACTAGAAGTATTGTTGACTTGAGTGTTAGGGTATCTTTTATAAGTTATCATCAAACATAAAAGTTATTATTGTATATATCAAACAACAACTAGTGAAGAATGTACTTCAGTTAGTCATGTCGAGGCATGACCAAAGTAACCTTATCATCATAGACACAACAATTTCCATCCATTATATTTGGTTTTGGAGTGGAATTCGTTTATTCATAATTAGATTTTGTTATTCTAGATAAGAACATAATATATGATCATATGTGTGTTTGAACACACATCCACAATGTGTGTAAAATCTAAAATGATAGAATAAATAACATAGAAAATACTCTTTATAACTTTTACTTTGACCCAAATAATTTATTATTCAACATAAAACCAAACATGCACTATTAATAGCTTTGTAGGTGAACAATACAAGTCATTCATGGAACTTTCAAAAAGGAAAATTAGTAAATAAAAATGAATTGCAAAAAGAATTGAAGGACTTTAAAGTATAAAATCATTTGTTTCAAGTGTGATTCATGATATGGTGACATGGAAATAAAGATGAATTATTGATAGACAATTGATTTGTATAGTATATATCTTCTTTTAAGTAAGTTTTGAAGTTTAAATCTTTAGTGTGAAAAAAAATCTTCTGAAAAGCTAATCTTACTATATTATGAATGTTTCAAGCTCATATTATATATATACATATATATATAAGGAGGGATTAAACTATTCTTCATTATTGTCATTCATTTTCTTGAAATCTAATGATTATAAAGTGTGCATGTATAAAATGTGTTTTAGATAAAAGTAAGATGAACTATAAAATAAATTTTAAATATTTACTGCTTGCTAAATTAAATACAATACTTTATCTTATATACAACTTTAATAAAAGAAAAAAAAAGAAAAAATAACCACTTATTATTAATTGGCATAAGCTAATTAACTCTCTATTCTCATGAATCTTTCACTCTTTTTAAAAAAATGTTTATAAAGTATGTAAATTAAGGAGTTTTATCTTTTCTTTGTGTATGAAAAATAACACATAAAAAATCAATTATATTTACAAATAATAATACTAACGCAAAAACCAAAGTTGTCTGAAAATAACGATACAAATAACAATACTAACACAAAATATGAGTTGCCTTATAGGGAAGGAAGTACATTGTTTGAAAACCAAAAAAGTTTTAGAATCCCTAATATAAACCATGTGACTATAATATGTGAAATTCCCTAAGTTTGAAATAGCATAGAATCCATATAAATATATTATTCTCTAAATGCAACTACATCCAACAATGTATGTAGGGTAATTGTGTTCGACCTAAATTATATCTTTCATCCATTAGACTAGCTATGTAAAACATGTGAATATAACCATAAGAAATAAAGAAGAAACAATGTTGTTCCTCAGTGTACATCAAACACTTAGAATTAAGTGAGTTAACATTCATCGCTCAACAATCAAGAATATAAGCTAGGGAGGAAATTAGAGGAAAACCATGATAATTGGTAAGATTTATAATACTGAAGACTTGGATAAAAAAAGGAATAAAGTAAGTAATATAGGTCCTACTTAATTCTTTGTTTAATATAAATTAGTATAATACTCGTACGACTACATAACTTTGACATATTCCTATAAATAGTGAAGAAAACAATGTTGTTCCTCAATGTGCATCAAATACACTTAGGAATAAGTTAACACATTGGTCAACAATTGAGAATATAAGTTAGTGAGAAAATTAGTGAAAAACCATGATAATTGGTGAGATGTATAGTGTTGACAACTAGGATAAAAAAGGAATAAAGTAAGCATTATAGGTTGTACTATATTCTTTGTTTAATATAAATTAGTATAGTAATCATGCGATTTCACAACTTCATTACATTTGTAAGAGAACTTTCGGTCCATGATAAACTATTGTTATCACTAACATTATGAACTACCTTTCTTGTTAGGTTTTAACATCCTCATCAACCTTTTCTTTAATGGATGAATTTTTTTTCCTTTTTCTTTCTTTTATCACCTATTTACTTTTGACCTATCAATTCTTAGGTCCTTTTTTACATTTTTTTTCATTATTTATAACAAATTAGTGAAAAAAACAAATAAAAGGAAAAGGAGAAGGTAGATATTGCCAATAAAAAGAATAAAAAACTGACATATATCTCTTTGAATCAATATTTTAACATATAATAAATAAATCATTTAAAAAAAATATTTTTTAAACAAAATTAACAGATAATAAATAAATCATTTAAAAAGTAATAATTCTTTGAACAAAATTTAATAAATGTTAGCTAGTAGTTTATACATTTTTTATTTATAAAAACAACTTATTAATATTTACAAGGACATAATAATATATTGTATTTTCATTCTTTAGTTTCATCAAATTAATAAAAATCTCTCACCTCTATGAATATATATCTTTTTTATTAAAGTCATGATACTTGATATATGTGTGTGTTAGTTATTTATTTTGTAATTTTATTTTTTAATAAAAATGATAGAAAAATATTAAATCGTGGATAATAATTGCGAAATAAGTAGGTGTTATAAAGTAAAAAATTTGCTCTTTCATCTTCTTTTAATCAAATTGAATAAATAGATTTTATTTTTTTTCTTCCATTTTACTTTCCTTCCTTATTTCTTTAAACTAAACAATGTGTTAGTATATTTGTATTGAGTAATGATATATAAATATTTATTATTGTATTGATATGGTTGAGAACTCCTTGATCCAACGCTAAGTGATTGTCAATTCCTTATGTTAATACAAGACTAAATAGGTGTCAACCACCTAAATATATGTCAACTTCATAAAGATTAAAAAGTTTAGTTTACCTTAACCTAATTTAATAATTATCAGTATATTACTATCATATAATCTTGAATTAGCATTCTCCTAATTAAGATGGAAGGCTCACGGACTCAATAGCCCAATAAATATGTTCATAAAGAGTTAGATTTTTAAGATAATACACACGATTCATTGAATTATTATCCTTTATCATATTGGTAGACTATTAACTTAAGTGTCAAAATATTTTTAGAGTTTTTGTTGTTATCCAACTAAAATACCTTTATATAAATATAACTATAGTGTAAATACTAAATTAATAAGTTTTTTTTTTTATATTTTTCTTTTTCTCATATCACATTATCTATTAGATATACAATTATTTTTGTTCTTGCACTTTTTCTTTAGGATATACAAGCTCCTCGCATACTTGTATAATTTTTGTTAAATATTTTTTCTAATTAAAATAATTTAATAAGACGTATTAAATATTCTTTCACTGTTGTACTTAAAACACTTATTAACAAGACCACAAAATTATAATTAAATATATATTTTGAAATAAAAAGTAAATTGATCAAACTTGCACTAAATAAATCCACGTTTTCGGTAATTTTAGCTTTAATATTAACACATATCACTTTATTTCTTATGTAATTACATGGATGGGAAAATTAAAAAAATATATAAATATATAAAATATAATTTTATCCAATATCAAGACACCTAAGTATGGTTTATATACCTGAATTTTAAACGAAAACTAAAGCTTCAATTTGTTTTTAAGTCTACTCCATAATGAGTTTTAAATGTAGAAGAAAGAAAAGAACAATTCACTCCAAAAATGTTTAACTAGAAAGTATATTATACACTATAAAGCTGTTTATAAATATAGGTAAATGTAAAAGTTTAAGTTTAAAAAATATTTAAGAAAAAAATAATTAATCAACATCATATTATTTTATTGATATATATATATATATATATATATAAACAAATGAAAAATGAAAATTTACTATAAAAACTTAAAGAATTAATGATAAATTTAGTGACAAATTTTTTTTTCTTAACTTTGGAGTTACAATTTTTTTTAGTAATAATTGTTTAAAATACTATATATAAATTATTTTGTAGTTAACTTTAATTTTTTTATTTAAAAATGTCAATTTAAAAGTTTAATTACGACTTGTTTAGTTTTGCATTGAACTATACAAGGTCCACACCTATGTGTGTGTGTATATAAACAGGATCCGCATCAAACCAATATACACTTAGTCGATAGAATATGTATCAGTAGTGATTTATAAATATTTTCATCATGGTTTAAGTTAACTGAATAAACTTTAAGTATTGTGTAAAAATTAGAAATTTTTTTTTTTTTAAACGAACAATTAATTATTTTTTTTTAACTCGAAAGATCGGAAGAGCGTCGT
>JAMLFT010003885.1:0-20898 GCA_026544285.1 Pachyrhizus erosus | reverse complement strand
TTATCAAAAAAAAATATGTATAATTATCTTTTACTTAACATTAAAGACTAAAGTAAAAAATATTTAAATGACAAGAATTAAACAAAAAATTTAAAAAATTAAAATTAAAATTCTTTATATTTCAAAAATCAAAATGATAATTAAACTTTTTTATTTCATCTTATTCTTATAATTAAATTTTAAATTTATTTTTTTATTTCTATAATGACTACTTTCTTCAATTAACTCACACCTCAGTTATATTGTGTCAACTAATTATTATTATTTATTTATTTTTTATTTTTTACTTTTATTTTTTAAAAATTATAAAAAGATAAAAAATATTTTTTCTTTCTAATTTCAATAAAAAATAATCAAGTCAAGCCAAATCTTTCTCTAAATATAGATAACCTACACACACTTGTTAAATAATAGAAGATAAGATTTATCTATTTCCATCTAATAAATTTTACTTTCAATTTTTTTTACAAAAATCACATATCTTACACTAAAAGAAAATGTTGGTTTAAGTTTTTACTATTTTAAGATAACAAAGTTTCAATCATTTGCTCAAAGAAAGAAAGGGTGGGTTATTATTTTCATCTTTATTATTCATGTATATTTGTTAACTCATATTTAAGCTTATACATTACATAGAATAAATGTTTTATTTTAAAAATTTATAATTTATAATAAAAATTATTTTTAAATATATAAATTATATTATAATTAAAATTTATTATAAATAATTATTTTTAACATATAAATTATATTTTATATTTATGATAAATAATTTATATAGTGATATATTATTATTTTTAAAAAATATTTAAATTTATGTTAAAACTAAAAATATTAAAAATGAATAATCAAAGAAAGAAAAGATATTGAAAATAAAAAATAAAAAATGATAAGAAGTTAAGTTAAAATTTTCAAATGATATTAAAAGTATAAGATGACATTTGTTATGCATGTAAGGAATGTATTTAAATTTTGAAGTTTTTATGTGTGTAAAATTAAATTTTGATATTTGGTAATAGTTCGTTAAATTATTTAATTAATACTAAAAATATAAAAGATATGTTAAGTGTGAAGAAGTTTACCATTTTGTAAGAATAAAATATTTTAAAAAAAATAAACATGAAAAAAAATAAAGAGAATACAAATTTAAATAAATAAACTGTGTTGTATATTTATTTATGTATAAAAGGAGATACATTCTTAATCTAAAATTTAACATATTTTATAATAACCAATCATGTATCCTTTTTGTTTTTTAACTTGAAAGGAATGAAATTCAGGTATACCTCACCACACACTTATAATGTTTGCCTTGTTTTCTAAAATGGGTTAAAATTTATTTAAAATTATTTCAACCTACTTTTATCCAAATAATTTTTATCTTCAAATTTAAGTTAAAAAAACAAAAAAAAAATCTGAAAAACTTACAAATCACTCAAACCGGCTTTAAAATATAAAGTTTGACCCAATAAAATAAAATAAAAATCTTGAAAAAAAAATTCTCTTTAAATCCTATTCTCATTCCAATAAAATTTCTATTAAATTTCTAACTTAAATTTTTTAAATCGTTTCATGTTACAAACCTATCCTAAACTTTGAAATATTTTAATAGAAAATAATTGATTGAAGATTTTGTATAGAGAAAATTGTGAGGAGATTAAATTCATTTAATTTTAAATATAAGTAGATTTAATTGGTTTACAAAATTTTAAGAGATCAAAATCACTGAAAGTTCAAAATAAAGGAATTAAAAATATAATTAACTGCTACTTCTTTTGTCCGACAAACACCATATACTGCCGGTATTTAGTGAATGGGAGTACAGTATCAACAATTTGAATTAAAAAAGTTAAGTTGACAAAAATAATTTATTAAAATTATAATAATTTGAATTACTAAAGTGAAGTTTCTTACTTTTATTTTCATTCTTTTCTTGGTCATGTTATACATTTCTTTTATTTATTTTTGGTTCATGAAGTTTTTTACTCTGAACTTACAATGGACACAGATCACTTCACTATATGGCCCAAATACTATGTCAGGCCCTGTATTTTTTAATAACTGAATCCCCTAATAGCTGGGCTGGCTAGGTTTAACAGGATAGAAGATTATAAAAAAAAAAAAAAAAGCAATTGCTAATTACACTCTCTCTTCCCATTTTTTCTTTCTAATTTCTCTCCAAATTACTCTTATAAATACACTCCCCCTTATCACTTTCTTGCTTACTTAACGGATGCTCAACTCTATTCTCGTCAATGTGGGATGCATTACATAATTGACCTTTTTTGCCTTAATGAGACCACGTTAATATGGTGACATGCTACGAATAATTGGTGTTGTAATTGGAATTTGAAAAAACATTATGCAGATTAATTACAACAATTCCATGATACCAACGTTGGAGTGCGCATTACTCCTCCCATCCTTATTAGACTTTGTGAATTTCATGTGTGAAGAATCGTATAATGTGTATTGATTTGAGTATAATACCAAAATGCTTGATGCATTTTTGATGTTCAACAAGAAGAGTTTGGCGAATCTTATGTTATATATCGAGCCTCTCTGAGTACCCTCAGAGGAAGAGGTTGTGGTTTTCATAAACTTCAAAGTTAGCGTTACTGTTGAGGCACATGGTGTTGGTAGCGACATAGTGCATGTTTGGGTAGCCATTCAAACTGCTATAAGTAAGAAAAGGGTTCCTTCTGCAAACGTAACTTCAACGCTATAGAACGTTTACAAAAACGTAGCTATATCTAACTTTGACAGTGGTGCAGTCAACATGGTGGTGGTCGAGTGGGAAACTTGGTGGAGATAAAGAAGATTGGAAAGGATAACGGAAAAACAAGAACGAGGCTTGAGGCTAAAGGCACAATGACAGAAGAATAAAAATATACATATAAAAAAAGAGAGCCACCTCGAACTCTATAGATATAGAGAGTATGCCTGACTAGTTTGATGCCATAGCCAACTCTACTCTTGTCGTAGTGAACTTTGAGAACTACTGCATGAGCTAATGGTTTAGGTCTAATGTGTTTGATCGTTGCTTCATCTCTGATGCTGCCAAGAGTTCCTACTGTGTGAATGAAGAGATCATGGGCTGGTGGAGTAAGTGTAAATCGCAAAGGAGTGTATATAAGAAGGGGTGGTTATGTGTTTTTTCAAAAAAGATAGGGTGTATTAGTGGGAGAAAGAGATAAGAGGGGTGTTTACATGAATAATTTAGAGGAAAAGAAATTAGGCTGAAATCGTCCGATAATTTTATCATTGTATAATTTTAATTTTTTTTAAAAGATTTAACTACACATTTAATTAATTTTTTAACAAAAATTCTTTATATAATAACATTTAAATAATAATATCATAATGACTTGTTGACGTAATAAATAATGTGATTGATTAATATATATGTTAATGTAACAGACAATTCAAATTTTAATTTTTAATTTTATGTCAATATATTATCATTGTCAGGTCAACATATGTATTAGATCATTAAGTCATTTATTATGGTAATATATTAGTGTCATATTATTACTTAAGTAATTTTTATTAAATAAACTGACAATAAACTAATAATAAATTAAAATTATTAAATTGTAAAAATTTGAGAGACTAAATATGTAATAAAAAATTTAAAACTAAAATTATACCGTTGTAAAGTTACAAGGATCAATGTGAATTTAATAAAAAAAAAAAAAGATGGAACAGTGAAGTGTACTAATAAAAATGAAAAATGTAAATAGCAAATTTTATAATGGGAGAACCTTTTTTACTTGCATATATGATAAAGTAACAGGCCAAAGTTTACTTAACCTTCTTCCGCATCATTGACACTGTTTTTAGATTGGATAATTTGGGAAGGAGAAAAATTAGAGAAAGTAAAATAAAAAAAAAACATAATTTTTACAGGTTTAGTTGGAAGAAAAAAGAGAAAGAAAAATTAATAAATATTATTTAAGAAAGAGTTTAATCATTATACATAAATAAATTTAATATTATATTTTAATTCAAAATTTTAAAATGTTAAATTTATTGATTTATAAATTATTTAACTTATTTATTTTTATTTAATGTGAGAATTGATCAATATACTTACATTTTAATGATATATTATTTCATTCCTAATTTAAACAAAATAAGATTGAGTTTTATTTTTAATTAACTTTTGGTATATGATATTTTTATATTTTGGACCAAAGAAAAGAAACTATATTCAATTACAACTAATTTGAGTTTAATAAATTTATTTAGAAGATAAAGATACAGGATATTTATTATTTATTTATAAAACTGAAATTGAGAGTTTACTTAAAAGAAAATAATTTTCTTACAATCTAGATTGAACAAATTAACAAAAAAAAAAAAAAAAAAAAGTAAAAAGTGTGTGATTGGGAGAATGGAGATGAAAAGAGTTGTGTGTTTCCAATGCATATTCCAAAAGGACAATTCATCAAAAAGTGTGGCCACGTCAGTATGGTTGCGCCGCCTGATTGAGCATGCGGTTGAAGAAGAGAAGGCCACACAGCCCACGCCTACGTTGATACTCTCTGTGTTGTGTTTTCAACACTAACTGCCACTTTGTCACTGCTTTAGGTGAACATCACTTAACCCTCCCCCTATTGCTATTCCTCAACTCTACTACTCTATACTTTCATATTTTGCCTCTTCTTTTTTTATTTTTTTCAATCTAATCCATACTTGAAGTTTTGAAACCGTCCCAGTAACCCATTTCCCATAAAAAAAAAAATATTAAATAATTTTATTTCCATATTCCTTAAATCTTTAATAATTTATATGTGTGTCTTTTACTAATTACTACACAACTATGCAAATAATGGTAAATTATTAGATAATCCAAAATCACATATATATATAATCTCGATCATTTTTATACAAAATATAATCATTATTTTAAATTATGATAAAGAATGAATAAGATTAAATTATGTACTACATAAAAATTAATTAAAATTATAATAGTTTAAGACCATATAATAATTTTCTACAAATAACATGCATGTTAGCTAAATTATGCATATTTTTTTTCTTTCTTCATAAAAAAAGAAAAATTACACCTATTTTAGTATTGGTTTATTTTGATTCTAAAGATAATTTTTATTTAATTCCTATTTAATTTCACATTGGATAATTGATTTTAAGTTTAAAATTAGTTTTACATCAATTTTTAAATGTTTGATTTCATGTTAGAAAACAGTCTCAAATTAATTGAGTCAAAATAATTTTATGTAACTTGTGTTAAATAAAAAGATTTTATATTAAATTTTACTCTTTATTTATTTTTATAATAAAAACATCTAAATACAAATAATATTATTTAAAATTAATTTTATTAGCACTCATTTAAATTAAAATTTAAGTTTGTCAATATACACCTTAAACTTCTCAACTATCCATTTACTTAATTTTATAAGCAAATAATAAAGTAAATATTTAACGTTTAGAAAGATATAAAAACATGAATATTAATAAAATTATTATGTGATGATGATAAATAGAAGTGATATGAAACAAGTATGTTTTACTCTAAGGTGTAGTGATTAGAATTATTAGATATACGAACAGACTTATCATTTTGAATTTATATCCAGTTAAGTCACAAATTATATAATATGTTCTTTTAACCTACAAAATAAATGGTCTTTATTTGACATCACATAACTCATGAATTAAGGGATCAACCCACAGCCCACAATAAAAAAATAAAAACATAAAAAAAATAAAAATAAAAGTATGATATTCTAATTATTTCATAATTATAAATTTAAATTTAAGAATGAGGTCAAATTTAAATATTAAACTTTATCTTTTAAAACTTCAATTATTTAGTTATTTAAAAAAAAACTTCAACTTATTAATCATATTATTATATAATATAACAATATAATTTTTGACAATTATAAAAAAAATATAATATTATTTATTCATAAAAAAAATAATATTAAAATAAAAAGACTATAATAATATAAAAATAATAATTATTTATTGTTAAAAGTCTCTAATATATTAATTAAAAAAATATTTAAAAAAAAAATAAGTAATAAATTCGGAAATAGTTGATAAAAACCGAGGATAAAGTCGTTTAATCCGCAGGTTTTAAAACGGTGTGAGTTTTCTTAAATGATTTAATAAAATTGAAGTTCCTACGAATTAAACCGTTTAGCTGAGGACCAAAATCCAAATGTGCAGTAACGCAGATAATGCAAAGGCAAAGGCAAAGGCAGAAACAGAAGCGAATGGGTAATGTCAGAAGGAAGAAACAAAAAGGGTTTGTAGTTTGGTCGACAACAAGGACGCACACCGCTCTCTGCCTACATCCTCCTAATTCACTTTTCCCACAAAAAGGCCTGCTTCTTATGTCTCTAACCTTCATTACAAATCTTGTTTCCATGTCCATACCCACATATATTTTATCCATTTCATTAATACATAAAATAAAATAATTTACAATTATACTTTCATTTATGAAAAAGGAAAAAATAAAATAAAATAAAGAGAAGTAGGGATAGGGATGACAATGGCTTCAAACTTTAAGGATATGAAAAACTTTTGCTTTCTTTTCATTATGGAATAAAATATTATATCTATCTTGCTACTTTTTGTTAATAAAATATTGAACTTGATTAAATAGTTGCACAGTATTATTGAACTTGGTTAAAAATTAAATTATCAGAATTATTATATTCTTGAAAATCCCACTAATTTTACTTTTTAATAAAGAAAGAGAAATCATATTTCTGCAATAATTTTATATAAAAAAAATAACAAGAAAGAGATATATAAAGAAAATTAAATTTTAGTATAATTGGTAAAGAAAGTTTTGACAAATTGCAAGTATATAGATCTTTGAATATTTTTATGTTTCACTTTAACTTTCTTTGGGTCTCACTCAATCTTGGACAAACATCCATTCGGCTCCAATTGCTCAGAAATCTGGTACGTAGATTAGGAATTTGCTTTTGTATGTATGCTTTTTCCATTCACTGTGTGACAAACTTGCATGCATTCCTCTCCTCGAGTAAGCAAGCATTACGGCTGCAAGGTATAAATCACGGCACAGTAGACACAACAGACAACACTCCCTCTGAATCAGAGACACGCCCTGCGACAACAATAGACAAATAAAGCTAAGTACACTTTATTAATTCACCCTTCATCCTTATAAAACCATGCCTTCTCTTCCCCCTTTTCTCACCACACTCTCACATAGTCACATACACATCCAACTCCTTCAAATAGTTCCAATTAACACTTGATTGGTTTTGTTTGTATGAGGCAAGAGAAAATAATGCATTACCAAGTGGAGCCTCCTACTGCTGCTGCATGGAGCTACTACATGAGGGTTCGTAGCATGGAAGAGGACCAGATGGAGAGAGTGGCAAGGCTCGCCTCTCAGAGTGCTGTGGTGATTTTCAGTGTGAGTAGCTGTTGCATGTGCCATGCAATGAAGAGGCTCTTCTGTGGCATGGGAGTTAACCCCACGGTGCATGAGCTGGACCAAGACCCCAAAGGGAAAGACATGGAGAGAGCACTCATGAGGCTCCTTGGAAATGGAATCAACTCTACTGCTGCAGTTCCTGTGGTCTTCATTGGAGGGAAGCTTGTTGGCTCCATGGACAGGGTTTTGGCTTTCCACATCAGTGGCACCCTTGTTCCTCTTCTCAAACAAGCTGGAGCTTTGTGGCTTTGAAAAAACTAAGAGTAAACAAAGCACTGTCTATTGTCTTAATTTGTTTTTACTTAAGACGTTGCTTTGCTTGTCTCCTGGATCCAACAATATTATTATATCCACACATGAGATTATATGAGAATTAGCTGACTAGGTTGCCTGGAAGGGAACAAGAAAAGTAGGAAAAACAAAAGGCCTTTCAATTCTAACCAGATTTATATCTGTTAAAGGAGCTGACAATAGTGAATTCTCTCAATTTTCTTTGCCTTTTGTAGTTTGTAGTTTGTGCGTGTTTTCTAGTTTGTATAAAGATGTATTATGGAAATGGATTAACAAGAAGTTCTGGTGAAACTCTCTCCTTAACTTTAGCCTCTCATATATATCTTGGTGTAAATGTAAGCTCCTGCTGTAGAGGACCATCACATATTCATAGTCCCTTCTAGTTAACTACATATTACATGAAAATTGGTCTGAGACCAGAGACACGTTGATAACTTCTCGCCTAGTGGACCTAGCTGTTTACTCTTTGGAGACCATTTTCAACGAAAGAAGTGAAAGAATGGCTGCTAATTTTTGTCCATCAAACTTTGTTTTTTTGGAAGGAAAGAGAATATGATCGTTGACTGGAAAGTCTCTAATAATTAGATTTAATATATATTAAAAAATCATATTATGTTTACAGTTTTGTAAAATAAAGAGTGAGATACATGTTTAATTGCGTGTTTTCTTCTTTTATTAAGGATAATGTTTTTCTCGTACTTTCCTTGTGGGTTGTGAGATGAATAAAAAAAGAAGAGAGATAGAAAAAGAGAAAGGATATAAAATGAATGTAAAAGCAAAAAGTGAACATGAATTTTACAAAAGTGATCTAATATAGGGTGTAGGTTTTGAAATTGTTCTCGCAAGACTCGTTGATGTTTTGATCAAGGGATAGGATCGATATGAGTAAAACTGCCTCTACTTTTACCATTGTCAAGTTAATGGATATAAAGTCTTTTATAAACTGATATCATTGCTCGATGAGTAATAACCAGTGTTTTAGTCTTCTTACAATGTTGCATTTATGTTGTTCCATGTGTAAAGTAAATATGTCAGTGAGACTTCAACTGGGGGTTAATTTGTATTGTATCTCCTAATTTCTATTGATGTCTTGGTGGTGATTGAAAGGATAAGCACATTTAAATGAAGTCATGTGTCTTCATGAGATAGAAATTAACTACAATTGCAATGATCAAAGATAATTGTCTCACTATAGTCAAGTCCCACTTTGGTGGTACAACAATACAAAACAGCATGTACTAATTCCACGCATGACATTAGTATAATATACTTTTCTTAGTTTTTAGTTTTTAAGATCTGTTTTTATTATATCCGATAGTGGTCATTGGTCCACATGATATTAAATTATTTTTTATAGAGAAGTCCGCTATAGTAACTTGTTACTGGGATCTTCTTGTGTTGACCATGTGTTGCACTGTTGCAAGGGCCTGGCATACCCCAACCAATTCTACTTTAACATTTGCTGTGCTCTTACTGAATGTCGAAACAAACACCAGATTCTAATTTAACAATTCTGTCTTAATTCTGTGCTCTAAATATATAAGAGAAATTGGAAACAATAACGAAAATTTCAACTTGTTTGACTGAATCAGCTTCCCTATTTTTTTTTATCAATGTTAAAGAAAATTGACATCTCATCACCCCCTCTCCTTGTGGCTATATTTTTGTATGTATAAAATATTGTATCTTCCAAGTGGCTGTCAATCCAGTTCTCTCAGATGATAACAGCAAACATTATATGCGGCCACTCATCAGTATGGCCAAAGATTTATTCACTGATTATGGTTTGTTAAGCTTACTCACACTTATTAAGAACTAACTTCGTAGTTGACAAATTACACGTGCACAGTCAATCTCCTCCAGATTGTAAATCTCTCTTCTGGAGTGATCTGGAGGACTTTGACCCTCCTTTTTCATAAAAAAAAAACATTGTGTCTCGGGTCCAAAAACCATGTGCATATATTATCACATTAATTGGTGGATCATCTTCTATGTACGTTTTTCATGAACTTTGAAATTAATTAGCTAACATACTTCATCAATTTTAAAATATTTTAACCAAACTGGACAGATTTATCAAATATCATATTAAAATTTATGCATAACTCCCTAAGAATTACTAAAATTTGCATTTCCAAACTGGAGATAGCAGAAGAATATGGCAAACTCTTAACTACCTATTATTCATTCGAACAACTCATATAATACACAACCAGATTAATATTAGGACACAAGGTTTGACTTATTTATATAACTGGTGCTTGAGGTTTCGTTCTGCTGCGCAACCGAGGTGGACTTTGAAATACAAAGTGATCTTAGTTAATAGAGGATGTTCATAACATGTATAGACAAATAAAATAATATATTTTATGCTAAAATTATACTATCTGTATATTTGGATATTAATTTTTAAAGCATCAAAATCATCTTCATCTCTTGGCATCAAATCAAACCAATCATCCTTTCAAGTTACACGACTTGAATAAAAATGGGGAAGGTAACATTGCTGCAACCACCACCTCAGAATGCCCTTCTCTTTCTCTGCTTCTGTTGCAGCCCAGGTCCCTATTATTTTTGCTAACCTCTCTCTCTCTCCTTTGTTACAAAACTACTAATTGCTTCACTTGCTTGTCTTCAGATTGTACAGTTGACCAGTTATTTGACGCAAAATCTAAAAGCAGAACAGGATGAATAATAAAACAACTGAGTGTAGCATTCTAAAAGTAAGTATTTTTGTTGTTTAAGAAATTCAAACAACTTTCCATAGTTATGATAATGTTCTTCACAACTATCAGTTTAAGTACTTAGAATTGATGAGGGTCTTCATATCTTCGTCATTCAGGCTAAATTTGTTCTTTTAACAATTAGGGAATGATGTCCAAAATGTTAAGTACTTAAACAACTAAAATTTTGAAATTATTTTTAGTCTAATTTTAATGTATTATGAGTGTAAAAGGATTTTCCATCACCGTATGTGTCATCACATTATTTAATGAATTTGATTACGTATAAAACTTTAAATTTATTAATGTTGGTAGTGCACGCTAAGTTAATTCTCAATTTTTTAAATATGAAATGCATAAGACAAAAGAAACTTAGATAGCATATTAATGAATGACTATGAATAAAATGATTTGAGGAGGCCACAGTAAAACATAGCTCAAAAATCAAATTTTGTTTGAAAACTATAGAAGAAATATAATGAGGTGAGGTCTCAATGGAGTTTACTTAATATGATTGAGATGAGTATCTCTGAAGTTGATTTTGAAAATTAGTTTTGGTTAAAATTGATTTTGAGGTGAAAAGTTGTAAATTTGGAGGTTTTTATCTTAGGAACAAATTTGATGTAAAATTTATTGTATTTTTTTTTATAGTTAAAATTTAGTAAAAGAGAATGGCGCTACATTTTAAGGCAATACAAGTTTTTGTATTTAAATAGTATTGTACTTATATTTATCTAAAAAATGAATGGAGGCTTGAACATGTTACCGATCAAAAACAAAATCATATCATACTTGACTTAATCAACTTCTTGGATTCTTTAGAGAAAATGTCTCATTTTAACGGTAAAATTAATTTTTATCACTTTTAATCATACCAAAATTTAAAAACAAAAATAACTTTACCTAATAATAATAAAATATTTGTATCTTCAATTAAATTATGTTTGACAGGAGGCAAAATTAACTGTCATGCTTCCCAGAGTGAGACCAAAAGAGACTCTCAAGCATTGTAAGTGTGATTATCAAGTGCCACGAAAGTCTTTATCTAGTGGTGTGGGTTTGAGCTTTTGAGAACGAGAAAGTGTCCCTCCTTTCTATGTAGCCCAAAAAAAATGTATAGTTAATATATTATCTTAATTACAAACAGTTGTGGGCACAAAGGTTCAGTAAAATTAAAATTAAAAAGAGAGGGATAAACCACCTACTGGTAATCAAATCCTTGCTGAGTCTTGTAGTGAAGATTTGAAGAAGGGTTAAACCATGGGTGGCTGCTGTTCTGATTCCACAGGAGTGGGTGCAGGTGCAATCTTGGTGCAACTGTTGACCATATAAAGCATACCACAACCAGAAAATATGGCAAAGACAACAAAAGCAAAGGAAAATATTAAGAAAAGAGCAACGCCAAATCCTGCCCACAGTACTTCTTGATGTCTTCGAGCTCTATTATTCATAACAGCTGACAATTCCATTATGAAATGCATCACTATAATGAAGCAGAAACCAACCATGAATACACTAAAGAAAAGCGAAAGTACAAGAAGGACCATTTTTTCTCTGCCATTCAACATCGTTTTTGTGTCTCCAAAAGAACCCAAATAAGAAATGAAAGTGAGGGAACGGGAGAAGTAAATTGTTCCTTTATTGCCGAGGAGAGGTGTGAAAAATTATCAGTTTAGAGTTATTATATATGTGACCATAGTACCTTCACCGTTAGAAGACTTTGTAGTAATTTTGATAAAAAGTGATTTAGATCAATTCCCACTAGTAAATTATTAGTATTTTTTTTTTACAATACTACCTGTATTCTCTAGGGATGATAATCATACTTTAGTAGATTAATTATTATAAATGATAAAAAATTTATAAACATTTGACGGTTACATATTTAAAACAAAATTTATTTGAGATTATTAATTAAATTAAAATAATCTCTTATCATTCATGTGTTTAATGATAAATTATTAATATTATGTTTATGAGAAATGATTACATATGTATTTTTAAGAATTTTTTTTCATATGCTGCATAATACTCTTGAACTAAATGAAATTTAATAAACATATGATAGTGTATATAGATTTCGTATTACTTAAAAAATACTTATTATTGAATTTAGTTTTGGTCGGTTTATATAATTAATACATGTAGGGTGACATATTCAAATTTTCTTAACATATATAACTTTTAGCTGATATTGAGGGGGCAAGTTATATTTCACCAAAGCCTTTTAGGAAAAGCTTGTGCTTAGCGTGGTCCGACCAAATATTAAAGCGTCACAAATAATAAAATATATTATGATTGATTGAGCCAACGCAATATATTTACTAACCAAGTTTTCTTAAAATTGCAATGTTGAGCTAATTGTATGAATGGAAAGTTTTTTTTTTCTAACAATTGATATGATATTGTGAGTTTCTCATGTGCCAAGAGTTATGCATAAGTTATATGTAACGCAAAGTTTTAATGGACTGATGGGTCACTTCAGATTTTAAACCTCGAATTTATATCATCAAAGTTGATGTGAGCCAGTGGCAAAGACACAGCAAGAGGCTAAGACAAACATCCACCTTAAAGGTTTCTTCTTTATTTTTTCTAACTACTTTATGTTTGGAAGTTCTCTTGACTCTTCAATGCTGGATTTTAACTTGCGTGTACTCTAGTTGAATATATTGTATATTAAATATGTGTTTAATAATTATGTAAGGCAATTATGATAAAACCATTAAACACTCAATAAGTCTCTCAACCAATTCCACTAATTCAATAAAAAAAGTTAAAAGAAAAAATACTGTTTGTTACTAAATCATTTATGTTATAATCGCACAAACCTTATTTTATATTTTTCTAATTCTTTAATCAACATTTATTTAAAAGAAAGGCCAGCACTCCACATTATATTTCATGCATTTCATGCAACTGTTACTCGAACTAAATAGCAACGCTATTTTTAAAATAAAATTTAGGTGATAACCAATAATTGATTAAAGTTATTATCATAATATATATACGATATTCGACATTTATATAGTAAGAACATACAATATATGGATACTAACCATTATATAAAAGCGGTAAACGTTAGTTTTTTATAAAAGCTAAGTCGTTCCCAGTGCACATAAATCTTAATTGTAGAACATGATCTATTGTTCTAATTTGTTGTATGTTTGTGAGTGTGACCGAGAGATTCTAACTTAAATTAACTTTAAAATCATATTGTAATTGTTACTTAATTATAATGGTGAAAACAAGTCTGATAAGATTTTATTTTCAAAAGTCTAATATATTTCCTAAACCTAGCTTAACCTGATTTATTAATTTGATATAGACTTTTTGTTAAGTTTAACCTAACATTTTTCAAAATTTGTCCTAAAAAGTTTATAAGTTAAGCTTGGAGATTAGTAGCAACACCAATATAATTAACCAGAGAATCCAACGATCATTCATCCATTGCATTTCTATTGACTTCACCAAATCCAGCACATTAGTGTTGATTGTTTAACAACTGTCTTGATCTCTATATACCTGGCTTACATCATGGACTACTGTTCTGATTCTTCTAAGAACCTTATAATCTCTCAAATTACTACCTGTGAAAGAAACTGTATTCAATTCAAGCTTTCCCAAAACCAAATATTTCAATGTTGATGCGAAGAATCTTCCATGATGAACTGTGGATTAACCACTCAAACTTTTGTATCTTATTACATTAATTCATTATCTTGTGTGAAGTTTAGAAAGCCTCCTATTTATCAAGATTCTTCAGAGTCTCTTGAACAGTGAAGAATAGTTTCAGTTAGGGCTCTGCATCTTTGACAGCATGTGTCTGTAGTGAGGTGTCTAGTGCCACACACATAATTTGTTGGGAGCGCCTTATGCTTGATAGACCAAATGAAAATTTTATTGTCCCTGCAAGTCTCTAATCTATCTGGCAAGCAACCAAGAATAAATAAGCTTCCTTAGAAGGCTAAGAGGAGTGATCAACTTACTTAAGTTCCACATATGCAGCTGATAAAGATCAGACACTTCTTATTATTATATCTTCAATTTGATGGTACTAAACTCTATTATTTAGTGGATTTATGTCTAGCTATTTGTCATATCACAACGAAAAACACCTCTCCCAATTAACGCCACTAATCTATAATATTATTGAGAAAAGGCCTTATTCTATTAAACGACTTAGGCTATGTCGGACTTTAGAATACGTGAAGAAACCGTGCCCTGGTAACCGATATGAAGGATGTGGGACTTTCCAACGAAATAACATAGCATAGAGTTGTTAGTTTAGAAGGATTGACCTTTGGAATAAGAGCAATGTATTTCTGCAATTTTCTTATCAATGATCCCTGTCTCAAAGGCTTTGTGCACTACTTTAAACACCTCATCTTCCACAATAACCCAATAGGATTTGAAGAAAATAGCCTGATAAACCATAAGGACCTGGGGACTTTGTAGGAATCTATAGAGTACAGAGCTGTAAATATTACCTGTTTAATTACCGGAGTCACTTAAGAAAGATAAGCTGGATTGTCAATTTTGGGAACTCACTGTATAGATGAATCATCTGGGTTGCTTCGGGAGTCTGCACAAGAGTTTTTGAAAGGAAATAGCTTCCCTTTTCAAAACATCCTACTCGATGCACCAAATATCTTTAATAAACATGGCACTTACTCTGTTTCTTCTTTTGATGAGTCTGCATGTGAAAAAAATCTCATGTATCTATTCCCATATTGTCTCCTCTAACTATTTGAGGTAGTTTTTGCCATATTAGCGAATTATGCCAGGTGACAGTTCTTGGTGAAAATATTAGTTTTCGGTAATATTTATATTATTTAAATTTCTTTTCCAAATAATATTATTATAATCTGTGGGATTTATTTATAATATATTAAAATGCAACATGTAATATGACATCGTTAACTGATATGGCAAAACTTGTGCTAAATCGTAGAATATTTTTTTAATCAATTTGTTTAGGTTATTAATTTGTAAAAAAAAAAAAAACACTAATCTGCCTATCTTTTATCATAATATCTGTCTGCTTACACTAAAAACATATACCCTGGATGCAAAAAAAAAAAAAAAAAAAAGATAAAATACAAAACAAAAGTACAAAATAATTCAATTTATGGACAAGAATAATTCTTTGTTTTATCCTTTTGCCTTACTTAAATTGGAGAAAACATTATTAGATAGTGTAAAACCATAATGATTTTCACTAATCTTTATATCAAACATGGTTATGTATATGACTAGGCAAAATAAGAATGACGGGCAAGGTTGTAATTCTTATCCATTTCTAGAGGCAGAAAAAAGTGGAATGATAAAAGGAGTGGTGGTCGTCCCAATGGATGGTAAAGGTGAATAATGGAAGTAGAGATCAAGCTTCGTCTCCCAGACTCAGCCAGTCACCAGAAACTCTCCAACTTGCTTGCCCCCTTCCACACCGAAACCTTAATCCAAGAAAACATCTTCTTCGACGGCACGAACAAAGAGCTCACTTCCAACCATGCTGTTCTCCGAATCCGGTTCTACAACTTGGAACACTGTGTCCTCTCCTTGAAGGCTAAGCCAGTGATCTCAGCCGGAATCAGCCGCATGGAGGAGCTGGAAGAGCCATTCGACCCTGCACTTGGCCGCGCATGCATTGCTGAGCCATGGAGGCTCTTATCCGTCGACTCCTCCGAGATACTGAAGAAGGTGAGAGATGAGTACCGTCTTGGGGAAAATGGGGCGCTGTGCTTAGGTGGGTTTAGGAATGTCAGGGCTGTGCATCACTGGAATGGCTTGAAACTGGAACTGGATCAGACCAACTATGATTTTGGGACCAGCTACGAGTTAGAATGCGAGAGTGCAGACCCGGAGAAACACAAGAAACTGCTCGAGCACTTTCTTCAGGACAATGGAATCAATTATTCTTATTCTAAACTTACCAAATTTGCTGTTTTTCAGTCCAGTAAGTTGCCTGAATGAGAAACAGGAACGACTCTCCTTGGTAATTGTTATTCATCAATATGCTTTATTTTGCTTATATAAAATTGATGAAATTAAAATCACATTTTGAACACTTTCTAATATTAACTGTTATTAGGTGAAAATCTATGATATGCTCCATTAATAGAGTCGACTCAGGCTAATTAGCAGGGTCTCTATAAGATTTTACTCGATAATAAAGTGGGTGTGTTAAGTGTTAATATTATTCTTTGGGGTTTCTATAACACAGATTGCGGAACTATCATGTGAGGGTTTTCTATGAAACTGCATCCTAGCAGTTAATTAAAATTTTTATGTATAAAAGGTTTAAGTGGAGGTAAAGCAATCTATGATGTTACAAGTCTCACGACTTGGAATATTTACAAGATTGTTGATGAGAGAGTTAAATCTAAGTCTGACAGGCCGAGTCACTGGAACGTGCTTATATAATGCTGCTTGCTGCAGTACAAACTTCCCACAAATTCACAAATTTCGGCTGCAGGTTTATATGTTTATCTTCACTTAAACTGATGATTTACGATTTACTATGCTTTCTATATATGCAAACAAAATGGGAAAGACGTGGACAAAGAAAGAAAACATGCATTAGTTGTCACTCTTGATCATTCCTGGAAACAACGGGACTATATAGACAAAGAATTGTAGCTCTACAGCGTAATGTAGTTTGTAAGCTCTACAACTAATACTATGTAGGACAATATAGATTAAGAACATTGCGTTTAAAAATGACAAGTCTTGTCCATCTTAAACCAATTACATCACCGCACATTGGCATTGTACCCGTGTAAAGAATTGAACGCACCAGCTTAAAATGAAGAATAAACTTTAACAGAGCTCAGATTCCATCAAATACCAAATGGTAAAATACTTTTTTACCAATCCTAAAGGAATAAAGTTGACTTAATACCATTAGCAACATTGCATACGGCCATTTTGATTAATGTGAATCACACGCTCACAACCACAACACGTGGAAGTTGCAATCCAGATTCTACTGAAAATAAAGTCATGTATCTCTTTTAAAGCCTTGTAGGTAAAAGACAGAGAGGAACCTAAATGGATAATGAACAAATCGCTGCATTGATTTAGCACTTGAAAAAACTACATCGGAAGCAACAGAGGAGCAACATTATATTAACTTACTGTAGAAGTAAATATCCTTAGCATACCAAAATGTGTATTGTCTCAAAAAGCTCCAACTTGTATCCTCTGACCTATCCCAAAGGTGCCAATAGCAAGTGCATCTAACTAGTATAGCCCTGGTTTACTAAATAAATTTACATGATTATCTAACAATGTATATATATGACAGTAACACAATGGAAGCAAATAAAAATAAGGCGTTTAAGAAATACCATTCGTACATGTAAATAATATAAGAATCTGTGTCATCCGGAAATTCATCATCTAGTTCAAACTCATTAGGCTACTCTTGAGCCTATTTACTGTGTTCTGTATAACCAATAAGCCATGGGCAATTTGTCATACTACTCAATGGACGATTCCCCAATAACAACTATAAGGCAATAGGTATTTCAGGTTACATCAGTTTCAGCACGATGATGGTTGTACACTAAAACATTATAGCTCTTGCAAGAAAATAGCAGGAAGAAATTAATAATTGTGCTCCTCAGAAGTTCCTAAAACCACCCAGAAATTCTTGCTACATAGCTAACAACCCCATGCCACAGAAATGAAGAAAGGTGCAACTCAACGGCCACGACCACGTCCACGCCCACGGCCCCTTCCTCGTCCACGTCCCAAAGGTTTCCCTGGAAATGTAATCAAAATATGTTAAAATTAAAACCTAAGGAACTCACCAATAAACAAATATAATAAACCAAGAGTATGGATGAAAATTTTGTATTCAAACTATATGTACCAGCAGTTGGCTTCTTGGGTTTGATCTTAGGTGTCTCTTCCACAAGCAAGGTCTCGAGATTCAAGCTATCAGGAAGAATATAGTAACGGATGTTGTTACCCCTCACACTGAGATGATCCAGAGTCACTGGATTTTTCCCTTTCAGAGTTAATTTAACTGCTTTCAAATGTGTGTTCATACTGATATCAACACCTGTTGCAAAAGTCCCAGGATCAGTATCGCAAAGTTGTATTTTTGGGCAAAAGACAACAAGTATTTAGTGTATAATTGGTGTAGTTGAAGTAGGAAGCAGTAAGATATGCCTATATTTTGTAAAAAGACTCACTACACTCAAAATCCATAAACTATGTTTACTTCATGTTCAGTTATTATCTACAAACAGGGGCCAGGGGAGAGAGAATATATTCATGACATGCCGAACATCACATCAATGTGGTTGGATCAAAATCAATCAGATGGGTATCCAATAGAAAATTTCGTTAAAAGAGTTGCATTAATTTTAATCAGACAATGGAAATTTCATGGATTTTATGTCATAGGAGAATCATTACAACTTGAAAAAAATCCAAATTCTGCTATTTGAATTAAAGATATCACGAGAATCAATAAAAGGCACACGGGAGTCAGCAAATCTAGTTCAGTAGTTTCACTGTCATGCAAGCTCATCAAAAGTGCAAATTTCAAGAAAATACTGAGCCCTGAAAAGAGAGAAATTTCTGGAGTGGCAATTATGCTTAGAAGACAGGTGCTCTTAAGATCTTTCACAAGAGGATCATTTATCCTCAAAACATTCCCCAAAAACTTCATACTAGGATCAACCATTGTCTAAGCTCTCAGAGGAAACTTGCCTCAAACCATTATAAGAACTAGAAGGAATTGCAGTATCTCTAGATTATACTCCAAATTACCCCCATAGTGAACTACTCTGTAAAGGAAACCTTTGTGGCTATTCAGCCACAAAGAAAATGAAATCTAGAAGCCAAATCCCCGATCCCTCTCCACTTTCAGGCTAAAAAACCCCCACCCAATGATATGGTCTTTTATATGTTTACTCACACCAGACCAAGAAAATGGCCTAAATGTCATCTAAGCCAGCCCAACCAGAGTCTGAGAAAGTTGAGGGTACTGAAGTATAATCTAATCAGTAATCACCTAAAGAGTAGAGAGAACCCTTGCAAATACCTAAATGCCTCACAATCAAGTTCGAAACAAACAACCATACTGAAACCAAGTCTAATAATATGTTGCTTGTAAATGGTTCTACACTTGTACGACACTGAAAAAAAAATATGGAGAAAGAAAAGAAACCTGTAATGGTGCCATGAACAAGAGTGCCATTCTTGAGCTCAATCGATACGGTTTCATTGTTCAACTTCATTAAAAACCTGCTCAGACAATGTTCGTGTGTTATTAGGCTTTGATTCCAGAAAAAAAAAAAAAGAGAGAGATAGAGAAGAGGAAAACCTGACGAGCTTCATGGTCGGTTGCGCTCTCTATTCTCTTTCTGTGAAGCAATATAGAGAGAAACAACAACGGTGTGAACATTTTCTTTTGCACAAATAATAATAATAATAATAATAATAATAATGCAGAAACTTAGAAGGCAATATAATGGATTCAATTCAGAGAAAATGGAAGAAGAAATCTGAGGAAGGATTTACCGTTATTTGACTTCGGCGGCCACCACGACGGCAGCAAGGGTTTTAGGGCAAAAATTGAAGGTAGGAGAGATTAGAAGATTCGAAGAAGCGGTTCTTTTGTAAAGGCCTTAAGGGATAATTTTGTGATTTTCAATTTCCAATCAAAGTATTATTGTCAACAAATTAATTCTCTATCTGCATTTTTTTTTTCTTTTTTCATCTTACCTGCATACTTCAATGGTCTAATTTACATGCAATTTTGGCTTATTAATTTTCATTGTTTACATTTAATTTTTACAATTTATTTAATAAAATGTAATATTGGTGAATAGAAATTAATAAAAAAATACAAATTATTTAAATAAAAAGAGCTTCATTTTTATACATTATTTATAGTTTATAACTATTATGATTGCAAAATCCACTTTTCATTTCCATATATTTTTAAACTGTTTTATTTTTTAATTAATATTGTAAAGTACACTACCATTATATTTTAACTTTATATAAAAACCGTCCAACTAATTACATATAAAATTTAATTTAAAGATAATTGTTCACTTTCATTTCTTATTTAATTATCTCTATTTTATCATCTTTCTTTTATTTTATTTTTATTTTTAAAAAATATGAAGAGGCACACCTAACAAATACAATGTAATGCACAAGTTAAAATATTAATTAATATAAAAAATTAGATTATCCATTAATAAAAAATTATAATAAAAATAATTTTAAAATAATTATTATAAAAATTAATAAATTTATATGATGATTTATAATTAAATGACATTCTCCTATATGTTTTACAAAAACGTGTATCTGCCTAATATATGGGTGAATTGTGAATAAATTAATTTTTTATATATGTAAAAAAAATATTTACTTTGTTAATTTTTTATATTATTAAAA
>JAMLFT010003884.1:0-20928 GCA_026544285.1 Pachyrhizus erosus | reverse complement strand
TAAAAATAACAATATATAAATTGATATATATATATATATATATAGATTTAGTTGGTGCATAAACCAATTAAATCGAATTACATATAATTCAAGTTCAATTTGTTATTTAACAATTTCAACTCATTTAATTTATAAACTAAATTCAACGAATTAAATGTCAAATCAAGTCTTGAATTATACTGAGTTGGTTTGATTCATTACTAATATTAGTAATCATTTTTAACAATTGTTCTTCTCTTAAGAATAGATTCTTACACATTACTTACTTATCTGTCATTCAAGACATCAATTTTAATGAATGTATTAATTGACCAATTAATAATTTAAATCACATATGTTGATAGAAATAATTATATCTTAAATTACAAATAATATCATTAAATGCACTCACCACTTAAATTATTTAATTTTATGGACATTTTTTAAATAAAATTTAAATTTGTGACATTTATAATTAAAATTAACTAAATTATTTTTATTAGCCGAATGAATGAATTGGTATTTGTTTCTTAAATATATAAGTCATCTCTTAAATTAGATCCTTAAAAATATGAAAAAGAAAACATAATTATATTTTAGCATTTTTTTTGTTCTTTTCATTTGGTCAACATCATGCAATTTCCTCCCAACAGCATAAAGAGAGGGGTTGGCATTTACATTTGAGCCATTAACAAACGGATTGATGCCCTTCAACGAAGTTGATTTTCCTGCTCCAAATTTATGTATTATCTACATTCCATTTAAAAGCCCAGACTAGTCCTGACTTTTGTAAGGCCCAAAGATAATAAGGCTCAGCGTTTATCTATAGATTCCTGCAAAACATAACATACAAATTTAAAGTTGAGAAATATTTTGTGAACATCGATATTCACCAATATATAGAGAAATAAATAAATAGAAGAGAGAAAAAAATAATAAATATAGTAGGTGATATAGTATAATAAAAAAAAGATAATAAAATAATGTTATATAGGTATTTATAATAAAAGTGTCCATATATCATTGTTTTTAATGTTTTAGGAGAAACTGGCCATTTCAATGAATATAGAGAAACAATGTCCCAAAAGAAAACATATGTTGCTGTTGGAGAATTTTTTATAAAATCAAATTCATGTGAAGTTTGTTTGATATTCTTAAATTTAGGATCACATTTGGATAAACTACGTACTAAATAAAAAAATTTCAAACAAGAGCTTATAAATTTTGGTAAATTTTATCATAACTTGTAAAAATAGAATGAAAAAAGCATATAAGAAAGTGATAAATTATTTCCATAAGTTAAATCAAACACCTGTGATAAATTATTTCCATAAGTTAAATCAAACATCTGTGATAAGCTTAGTAAATTTTGTAAAAGGTCTTTTAAAAATCACGCCTCCTAATATATATATTATACAATGATCAACTGAAGTTCAAATTATTGATATTTTTATACCGTTTGTGTATTTTGTCTAATATACACTGAATACTAATTAAGTAATAGTCTTAGTGCATAGCAATCTAACAAAGGGACTTACTTTTTGCGGCTAACATTTTTTGTTTTGGTCAATATGGGAAATCTTCTCCCAAAAAACAAAGAGAGAGGGGTTGGCGTTTCTCTTTTAGCCATTAGTGCCCTTCAACTAAATTGGTTGTTTTCATGTTTCAAATGCCAGAAACTATTAATCCGATGTTTCACTTAAAAGCCCTATCCAATCCATACGTTAGTGGGGTCCAAATAATTGGGCAATTACTATTTACACTTCATATTTACTAATTACATTTCTTTTTTTTTTATATTTTTATTATCAGAATTATATTTTCAAAATCTGATTTCATCTTATTTTTATCTTTATAACCTAATTTTTAACTCTTTACCTTCATATTCATTACATAATATTGCAATGTCCATTAAAATTATTACATTACATTATTTACATGACATTATATTTCAATATATGTTTAGGAGTGTTCATCAGTTTGATGATGATTGGTTTGAGTGTTGAGTTGATACTTTTCAAATCCAAACCAAACTAAATAGATAGATCGATATTATTTTTATTAATTTTTAATACTTAAGTTACTTAATATTATATGTTCTTTTGTTTATTTTGGTAGATTTGGCTAATTTGGTGTATGTTAAACACTTCAATTTATGTTTGACATTTTGGTTCATTTTCTTTTTATTATTAAGTATTTTTTTGATTTAGTCAATTAATCATGTGTTATTTTTTTTATAATTTATGTTATTATTTAATTGGTGTAAGTCAATTTCATTAAAATATGTTGTTTACATTTTTTAAGATAACATTATCTATTAATTTTTGGATAAAAAAATTTATTTTTATTATTTTTTTAAAAAATTATTTTATTTTTTAGATCAAATATCCAATATATAAATTAAACTAACCCATTCAACATTAGGATGGCTTGGTTTGGGTTAGGCAAAAAAAAAATTATAGAATCTAAACCAAACCAAACCAATTAAAATTAATCAGTTTGAATTTCATTTCCCTCAAATCCGAACCAAACTGACCCATGAACACCTTAGGATACATCGATCACTAACTCCATCTATTATTTATTTTTAATGAAACTTTATTTATTTTACTATGTTTGATTTTGATATTAACTCTTCATTTAGTCTTTCAACTTCCTATGTCTAACATACTTTTCAAACTCTATGTATCACATGTCTTGCATTCAAATAAACAAGTATGTATGTCAACAACTTTTGGGACTCAATGCGATAAAATACATGAAATGAATTAAAAAAAATTTATTGACCATCGAAAATGACTTTATGGAATAACATTTATCAATTCTAAAAAGTTATTTTTTGAACTATGTAATATAACTTTGAAAATGTCTTTCGAAATTAATATATATTATTCTAGAAAGTTATTTTTCTAGAGCCATGTGTTATAGTTTTGAAAATGTCTTTCCAAAATAATGTATACCAATTTCGAAAAGATATTTGTACAATTATAATATATAAATTTGCAAATGACCTTCTAAAATTGATATATGTTATAGGATTATAGAAGATAAAGACAAATGCGACGCCATAAAATGAACATAACAATGTCAAATGAACGACATCGTGACATAAGAAAAAACTTCTGTGCATATGAAAGAGGAGATTTATAGAAAAAAAAATGGGACTATGGTGAACAAAATGAAGGAGGTGTAAGTGTTTAAAAAGCATAACTTATAATATAATATTGACATTATAAAGAATATAATTGATAATAAAATATTAAAAATAAAAGGATTGTACATACCACACAAGATAAGTGTAAATAGTAATTGCTGGCCAAAACTTAGCAAATTTAAAGTTTTAGCTCTAAAGCGGATATAAGGAGGGAAAAAAATATAGGGATTGATGAACTTCAACAATCAAATTTATCATATTTATGTAAAGTTTGTTGGGTATTTTTAAAGAACAAATTTATATCACTTAAATGCATTGGTTTAAAATTCAAACTTATATTAATATTTTTTAGTACAAGTATTGGCACTTCATCATGCATTCTAAAAACAAAAGTTTAGGTGAGACAGTTTAATGAGGTAAAATTCTTAATATTTTAATAGTTTCATCCTATCACCAAAAAATTCTTATTTTATTTTAGAATAATAATAATAATAATAATAACAAGAGATTCTCACTTTCATCCAAAATAATCATAATAATAAAAAGAGATTCTCACTTTCATCCGTAACATAAATCAAGCAGATTTTTTAATTGAAGTAAAAGTCTTAATATTTTTCTTCTTTTCCCATTCACAAGATTATTCCAAAGCCCTATATTGCATGGCTACAAGTACAACATGATATGTAAATATGAATTATTTTAAGGATTTTTTTTTCTTTATTTATATATCTTATATTCTTAATTGTCTATCCCATTAATTTATAATATTTTATTTTATTTTATCTTGAAATTGAATTTTAATAGTTTTTTTTAAAAAGAATTTGTTAATAATTAACAATAATATTATATCATATACTGTAAATTCAAAATATAATTCATACATTCTAAAATATTTATTTATCATAAATTTTCATTATAATATAATTTTGATATTTAAAGATATTTATTTACTATGAATTTTAATTATATAAAATAAACACTTATCATACATAAACTAAAATACTAATTACTTAACAAAAACTTATACCAGAACTTATTACTCATGTATAAAAATAAGATGAAAAGAACTTATAAGATGGTGATAAATTACTTTAATAAGTCTAATCAGATCAACTTATATGATAAGCTTTAATAAATTTTGTAAAAGCTTTTCAAATATCATGCTTCCTAAATATCAAATCAGTTAACTAAATAGGTTCAAAATTCGCACTTGTATCAAATTCATTTTTTTATGAACAATTGGTCTTTTTATATAATTTTTGTATATTTGTACAAAGACTAATTAATTAATAGTCATCGTGGATTACAATTATGCAATTTTTTCGATTAGTTTTTTTAGTTTTGCTCAATATCATGCAATTTTCTTCTCAACCACCTTCATAGAGAGGGGTTGACGACATTAAGTTTTGAGTTCATTAATCGATGGCGGCCCTTCAACCAATGTTGATTTCTTGTTTTCAAATACATAAACTAAATCCTTTCATTGATAAGGCCCAAAGCATTGAACATTTTTGTAAAGTTTTTTTTTTTTTTTTTTTTGGTTTTACAACCTCGTGAAACTATGTTAGACATAGAAGGGAGTTGTTATTCACACTTTTTTTTTTTTTTTCCTTTTCGCACTACTTCTCTATTTTTTATTATTAAAATACTTTTTTGAAACTAATTATCAAAAAATTAAATTTAAAAAATGTGATCCAATATATAGTTAACTATGATACAAAAATTAATTTTTGTAATATACTAAAATATGAATACAATATTGAAGCTAATTTTTGGTAAGATTGTTATATTTTAGCACATCAAATAAACTAGTTTTCATAATGTTAAAAATAATTAGATTACAAAAATTAGTTTCTATAATATATTAAAACATAATTGCTTTACAAAAAATAGTTTATGGAATATATAAAAAAATAACTACGTTATGTAATGTAAAAATTATATCACGAAAATTACTTTTTGTATGATTTGCAAAAAAATGAAAAAAAAAATAACAGAAGACTTGCATTTAGAAAGAAAAAAAAAAAAAAAAGAGAAAAGAGATGAGGGTGTGCAAAAGGAGAGGGAGCATGGAAAGGGGATGGGGTGAAGGTGAGATAAAAAAGAACGACCATGGATGAATTCATGAGAGTACGTAAGAATGACAATGAAGTCAAACAAAAAAAAATTGTAGTTAATTATTCATTATCTGTCTTATTAGATAAAAAAATTCACCTATACTCGATCTCTGTTATTTGTTAGGTACCCATCTATAAAATTACATATAAAAATAAAAAAATTAGTAGGTATCCACAAATATTTATGGATATCTCATAAAAATAAAATAAAAAACTTTAATTTTTTTATATCTTTTATTTTCTATAAGATAAGTATATAAAATTTGTCATATTTTTAGAAAAAAAAATGAAATTATTCAAATTATTTAAAAATCACTCTCTCTTAATTATAAATTCAAATAAAATTACATTCTAAACATAAATTCTCTATAAACATGTCTATATTAATAAAATGACATTTAAACAAATGCATATTAGTATATAGTAGATAATCAAGAATATGAATAACATGATATTCTTCCTCATCCCATTTATAAATAGACAAAAAAAAATTTATTTAAAATATTTGCAAGTACTTATTTAAAATATTTATTTTTTATATGTGATAAATTTTACTCACCAGGTATTATAGGTATGAATTTTTTTTCCATCCCTATGTGACAAGGAGGTTGCAAGGTAAAGATGAGAGGGAAAAGGGATAGTTTGAGTATTTAAAAAATCCAAAAAAACTAGGAAAATATGAAAAGAAAAGTGCAATATTATAAGATCAAATTAAAATTCGCTTGTATTACACAGTTAAAAAAATCTATGATTTTAAATTTAGAGAGATGAAAAATAAAAGAAAAAATATTTTAAACATCAAAACTAAAATTCATTCATTTTAGGGTGGCCAATATCAGGTTTAACCCATAGTAATTTCTTAAAAATAAAAATAAAAAACATCTAATGAAAATTACTAACGTCTCCCTTAAATCCATAATATATGTTTGTAAATGCTTGTTTCAAGATTTTAATAATGAAAAATACACAAATGTTTAATATAATACCTATATGGGATGCACTTCGTAATAGATGATCCAACCTGATGATTCTTCAATTGATGTAGGTTCATTGAAATAATTTAGCAGTTAAATGTCCAAATTTATAGGTAATCACATATAAACAGTTAGAAATTATTATAATCCAAAAAAATGATAGAAATAAAATTAAAATTAGATATTTTATAATTACTTATAAAAGTTATTAAAAATTTGCAAGAGAATAAAGAAATCACGTCCATCACGATGACATGCTCAGCAGACTGCCATATCAAGATTCAAGAATTATGACATAAAAGATTGATATTTTTGTATTTTACTTATATTTCTTTTAGTTTCATTTTCGTTACCCATTATCATAGTGTAAGATTTTCTTAAGATGATAAAACGTATTTGATAATATATATATTTACACAGATTATGCAATATGTTAAAATGTGCTTGTTTATCTATACATGGATTCCACAAATTTTAAGGGGAAACAATCGTGAAAATGAATTTGAAAGCTTTTTATTATTTAAAAACTTTAGTGTTTGCTGAATTTTTTATTTTTAATTAAAAAAATCATGTTACACATTAAGAAAAAAGTCCTTAGTCTTCATGTTAATAATAAACTCAGGTTTAGCCCAATACTCATCAAAATTTATTACCATTTCGTCCAAACACAAAAACCTGCTTTTAAAATCAAAGGCCCAACCTACGATACATTTCCCTTAGAAACAAATTTGCACTTTTCTTTCCATTAGACTTATTATTATTATTATTAATAAAAAGTGGTAGCATGGGAAAAATAGCCCTATTTGCTAATAAAATTTATAGGGAAAACATCTGAATTTTATTCAATTACTTTACCTCTCTTTACATAATGCATAATGCATTATACATAGAAATTATAAGTCAGTAACAGACTTTGAAAAAAATAAAGTTATCAAATACTACTCTAAATAATAAATAAAGTTGACAGATATAATTTTTTTTTTGAATTTAAACAAATTATATCTTTTAATTTAAGTAATTTTTCATTTATTATCTCTCTTTACATTTATTCATAGTCTCTAAACGTTTGGGGATATTCATAGGAAGGATTGTTCATTGTGAGACCTTAGTAATATGAGGAAATTTAAGCCCATACATGTGAAAAAAGTGAAAGTTAATTTTGAATTTTTAATCACTTGTGTCAAAGATGTAAAACACTCCTTTTTTTTTTTTTTTTATTAAGAAGATTATTGTCACTACAACGAAAAAACACTCTTTTATCTATTTGCATAAAACATGCTTGTACAAATTAACATGTTCTATTCAAGAGAATGACAGATGACAAATATTTGAATGTGAGAAAAAAAAATAGAAACATTAAATGTATACAAAAGAAAAAACATTCATAAATTAAATTAGGTCTCACTCAAGGTGGTTATCTATTTTTAATTTTGAAATTTTAAAAAATTAAAATCAATTTTAGTTGAATTTTTAGTTTAGCTTATTTTTTATTTTTTAGTTTTTGAAAAGTTGTCATAGATTAAATATAGATAAAATGAGTTTATCATTTTAACTTATCTTTTTTTCATTATAAAATAATGTAATAAGAAAATTAATATATAAAAATAATAAAAAATAATTAAACCTACTAAAAATAAAAATATTTTTTACAATAAAAATAAATATACTAAAATTATATGAATAATACAAAATAACATAATAATGACGACAACAATAGTAATGACGATGATGATGATAGAATGATAACGAGAAAGTAATGATGATGATAGAATGATAACGATAAAATAATGATGATGACAAAATGATAACCATAAAGTAGTGATAATGACAATAACAATGAGTGATAATAACATTGACATTGACGATAGATATTGACAACAATGATAATAGTCAATGGTAATGTTAATGATGGTAGTGGCGAAAGAAATGTTTAATGTCAAACATATTGAATTTTTAAAATTAAAAATCAAATTCACATAACATTTTCTATTTTAAAAATAAATACAAAATATTTTAAAATTAAATTAAAAATAATTTCAACTCTATTTTTTAAAATATACTTTATTTTTAAAATTACATTTTAAAAAAAATAAAAAACTAATGTCCCAAACGAATCCTAATTTTTTTTTGGAGGTTATTAATATATACTTATCAATAGTGTATAAAATGGCATATTCTGAAAACAATTAGTGGTATTGGCGAGTTGTCATCATTTACAGAGTCAGAATTAGATTTTTTAACTAAAATAACATAACTGGTTGACTCTAAACATATTTTTTTGTACACAAATATTAATTTACTTGATATTATTATTACATTAATTGGAGCGTATGGTAAAGTCTATTTGCTTCGGCGTTTTGTCGAAAGAAAGCGAGACAAACAGTCAGAGTTGAATCTTACTATTTGAATCCTTCTGAAATAATTTTTGTCCACTAATTAAGATGCCGTAGAAGGTCAAATATAAAAAATTAGAAGGCTAGCTTAAGTGCTTAATTAGTTATAATTTTCTTTATTGTGAAGTTCTACCAACTTGTATATATAGAAACACTACTGAAACATTTCTTCACCAGGAATGGTAGTATGAGTATTCAAGTCAAATTCAATTCTAGAGACGTATCATTGTTGTAGTTCCCCTAAATAAATTGCTAAACACTAGTTAATTATACGTAACTAATTAAAACAAGGGTGTCCAATAAATGTATGCAACTAAATCTACAATAAATGTCTTGCCAGAGCAGATTGATGTTAGAATTATTTTTATTATTTTCCATTAATATATATATATATATATTATGAATGAAGAGGAGCTAATGCAGCAAAATAGAATTAATTAAAAACCACAAAATCAAAGGAAAACGTTTGAGAAGCCTAAAATATAAAAGGTTTAACACATGTTTAGTATTTATATATAGTTCATTTTTAATTTAGCCCTTATGCATTAAAAATTTTTAAATTCATTTTTATAACGTAAATATTATCAATTTGGTCATTTTTATATATATAGTACATATATATTTAGTCTTTATATATATAATATATTTTTAATTTAATTAATATTAATATATAAATATGAAAACAAAGTTTTACGTTAAATAAAAATGAACAAGTTACATAATATATAAATGATAAAAATTCATAAATTCGATATTGTAATATTTTATATTAAAATATAATATTAAATTTATTTATATAATTTATTCATAATCTATTGTTATAATATTTACTCATGAATTTCTATAATTAAAAGATTTTTTTAATTCAATTGTTTAGGTGGAATTTCACCCTTATTAATGACCTCTAGCCCTTTTCAATTCTAAATAATTTTTATTTTCTTTCATTTTAAACATGGCTATATAAAATTAAAAAAAATCAAATCAGACCAAAATTAAAAAGACAAAACGATTTAAAAGTGGTTTTAAAACAAACTTAATTATTGTTTGAATTTGAATATGGTACACCATTTGTAGTTTCTAACCAATTTTGCAACATTACATCTAATCCAGTCCCAAGTTACCACCATGACCAAAACTCCTTCATCCTTTCAAGTTTCAACCTCGCCTAAACACTTGAACCATATTTGATTCACAAAGCAACGACATAGAGCCCATACCACTCTAGATATTCTACTGTTACCTTAGCACTGCAATGTATTCTAATGTACCCTCCAAGATCTTCTCCCTCTATTCAGTCATGATTTCACTACCACTAGACTACAAAACCTTTTTTCTTCCACAACTTCCATGATAGTGGCTTATAACCATTCAATTTTTTTAGTCATATGTTTCGTAGTGTATTTCTTACTTATATAGGGTAAAACAAGGCTTACCCTTTACATTAAATGTCATCGAATTTGAGTATGTCCTCTTGTATCTTTCACGCATAAACTGATATAAGATTGTGTTATTAGATGTTCTTGTTTAGTAAACTACTCAAAGTGTGTCCACCTCAATAATATATGGAACAACATTATTGCTGCTAGATAATTTAATTGACTGCTAGCTAATACATGCACAATAAACTCAAGCATAAGATAATGACCATTCTTAATTTTACATACGTTACAATTTCAAGAAATAATACAAGTTAATAAATGCCACTAAGTTTTCAAAAATCATCATTGTATATCAAAATTCAAACAGAAGTGTATTGACGTATGATTCCTTACTTGATTAGTCTCCGGTGTCATCAATATAAATGCTGCAAATTAACACAAATTAAGCAGCAGCACCACCAATAACAATTTTTTACATTGAAGCGTGTTCAGAGATAACTCACAGGAAGCAATTAACACAACTAGGGATAACAAAGAAAAACAGAGGCACTAGGATAACAACAATTCTATTCAAACAATTTATGTTAGGAAGTAAAAAAAAAAGGAGTTTAAAAAACAAAGAAAGACCAATTAAAGAAGAAAACAGACAGAAACTGTTTGTTGTGCTTTGCAGTTTGTACTTGTAAATATTCATTTGATGGCAATATGTATCCCTATTAGATTTAAGCAATGACTTGGTTGATCAGATACAGCAACTTGGTTGATTCTCATGCATTGCTACTATAGAATTGATGAACAGTGTGAAATATGGAATGCCATGGTAATCATTTGCAGTATAAATGTAAAATGTGGGCAATCTGGAATAGAAGGAATAAGTGGCTATTCCAAATTAAAAGAACTGATGTGGCTTGGGTCACAGCAATATTGATCTTTTTTAATATAAGTAATTTGAATATTACATGTCAATTAAACAATTAACATCATTTAAATATCCTTATAAACCAACGAGGTAACATTTTATGAGATACTTGTAAAATTATTTTGAATTATGCAGACTTTGAGTCTTTGACAACCCACCCATGCTGCTATAAGAAAAAAGAAATCGAATTTGACTTGAATATTAAATATGTCTTTAATTTGATACAGTTTTAGTTTTGTTTTTTCTCAAATTCACAAAATGTTGTTTTTAATCTCTTAACTTTACTTTAGAGACTAAAAAGAAACAAAATTTACTCTTTTTAGATGCTGAAATTCATTTGAGGACTAAAAATAACAATGGTAACATATTCCCACTCAGAAGATGAAACAAAATATTATGGTATTATATTTCACTGTTTCAATTCAGTCCAAAAAAAAAATTCATCGTTTCAATTGGTAAGATGAGAACCAGTTTGCCATTCCTGTAGAAACACTTCTCTATCTGCTAACAATTTTCTTGCTGATGTTAAATTTTATCTTGCAGTCTCATTTCAATTGCTTACTTCAGAAACTTTTTCATGTCTTCTGTAATGTGTAGTTTTCCTATATTCTTTTCTGAAAATCTATATGTCTGATCTGGCTTCATGTTCACAATTAAATGGACTCTATGAGAACATAATTTACAAATATTCTATGGAAACAAAAGTTCTTTCGTTGGAAGAGATCTGATTTGGCAACAATTTAACCACATGGTAAATTAAAATGATATGAGATACGTATAAATATAAACTTATTTGAATTTATATTAATTTTCATAATATGTTATGTATTTTTTTACAGTTTTTATACATATCTACTAACATATATTTTTATAAAATTTAAAAATAAAAAAATATTAAAATATAATAATATAAAAAAATTATAGATTATAAAATTAATATCCATAGTGTATATTGAAAATGATAAATTAAAAAAAATAGGAGGTTAAATTTTTTTTTTTCCTAAAAACAATCTAATTAAAGATTTTTTTTGAAAACATTCTTGTTAAAAATATTTTTAAAATAATTACTCTAATTTTTATATATAAAGAATATTTGATAAGGGAATCAATTGATTTCAGGTCTTATATAAGGTTTTTGTTTTTATTATTTAAAGAAACCATTCTATTCTATAGTATTTATATGTAAGATTTTAATATTTATTTGGTAAGCTACACTTTGTTGTTGTGTTATTTTCTCCTTTAGTAACATCTTCCACTTCAGTAACATATATTTATACTCTTTTTCTGTTTGGTGATTTGAGTGTTTATCTTTTTGTTGACACAGTGTTGGGACATATGAAACTTGATGCTTAGGCATAGATTATAATTAGATAGCCCTTGGTTCTACTTCTACGTGGGTCCTTCACGATACAAGCCTTTTACTTGAGAGCATGCTAGCTTGTTGGATTGGTCATTTGTTTAATGTTGTTTTGTTCACAAAATCAAGAGTGTACTGACTAACACTATTACATGAACTGACACCTAAGTAGGTTTGTTTTCTTTTTTGTTTTTTATTTGAAGCATAACATATAATATAATAAATTAACGAATAATAATAAGAAAATTATATAACATAAAATATAATAATCTAATAATAAAAAACTGAATAAAGCATTATTGTTACAATTTGCCTCATATGAATCATGGTTCCTTTCTTTTATTTACATAATTAGATATCTAATGCTGCAGATATTAAGTTTGTTACTTGGGTCAAAGATTTCTGGCATCTCTGTCATGGCAACTAGTAAGTGATGACATTTATATTTTCCTCGTTGTTTAGTCTGCATTTTCTAAGGAATTTGTACATAATGATTATTGTTAAAATAATCAATATATCTTATCTATTGATATAGGACTTTCTTTTGTGTAAAACATTTTTTTCTCCTTTGAATAATATACCCTATGAATATGATTATGTGTTTCCTGCAGGACTTCAGTTTGAGAATCATTGTGAAGTTGGAGTCTTCTCAAAACTTACAAATGCCTATTGTTTGGTTGCCATTGGAGGTTCTGAAAACTTCTACAGGTTTTATTCTTTTTGGACTAGTGAAAATATGTTCCCTAGTACATTTAAATTCTTTGTGCTTGGTTTCAAATGGATTGAAATTGCCATAACATTTCTCCATATGAATAGATTAATGTGTTGGCTGAGTTAACAGATGGTTATCCCTATGGTCAAGATCTCCATCAGTGGCATTCGTACTGTGTTGGTAAAGTTTTATCCTTAGTTTCTTAAATCTTAATTAGTCCTTACCTTGGACTATAAAGGAGTTTGGATAAAACTTTTCCACAATCGCTTAATAAGAAAAGAAAATAAAAAAGTAAAATAAATCAAAATTCTCCCGTGAGTTAAGAGAACTTCTAAAACTTTTTTATTTAAATTCTTATTTTCTTCAACTATAAGTACTTCGTGAGAAGTTTATCCGAAATGGACTTTGGTTGTTGCTTATAAGTAATGGCTCCACTCTGTCTCTTTCTCTGTCAGTGCCATTTTCTTCCTTTAGTGAAAGAATAAAGAAACTTTACATCAATTTATTTTATTTATTGATTTGTTATTTATTAGATTTAGACCTATCACCTAATTAGCTATCCTTTTTTATTTTTCAGGAAACAAGGATGGGCTTCGCTTGCCCCAGACCACCACAGACCAAGGTGATTCCTCTATTATTATGCAGTTTGTTTATATTCATAGAGTACTGTTTGATGCGATTTTAATGTCATGCATTATTGCCTGTCAAAACATCTTTGTAACCCCCTCCTCCTTCCAAAACCACCACTACCTCCTAAAAGAAAAAGAAAAAACAAATCAACTTATTATTATTGATCATCAAGTACTCCAACTGCTCTTTTGAATAGCATTTTTAAACTAATCTAACCTCAATTTTCTGGTGTTGTAAATGGTCAAACTACTTCTGCACAAGATGTATATGCTTTTTTAGTTGACAAAGGAAAAAGCAAGCTAGAATGAGGTTCTGTTTGTCAATGATTGACAGTTCATCTACCATATTAAGTATCTTCATGTTTTGTAATGGGAGTAAGAGTGACCAAAAGTTGGTGCTGTAGACTGTAGTCTTTGGATTTGGTATGTCATGGCCTCATATATGCTTGGTTTCCAAAGTTCATTTTACAAAATGTTCAAACTTTTAATTTGTTGAAAAAGAATTTTTGGTGCTACTGTATTTTAAAGTGTTATACATATGACCCTGTTCATCGTTTGCCTCCTAAACATCAATATGAAGACAAATTTTAAGTAGTGAAGAATTAGAAGCTATTCATTCATTCATGATTCATGCAAAGGAACTCTTAGAATGTTTCTTGGAATTTGAACAATGATGTGGAGTGTTGTTAGCACTAATGAGATTACAAAAAATTGTATATATGACTACAACCATTTCTGTGGCTTCTGCATAAAAATACCAGTTTAGTCACCAAATTACAATCAGGCTGCCCTACTTTGGTGGCTGGTTGACTAGAAACTTATTCAATTGTCCAGTGTCCAAAAGATTCTAAAAACTCTTGTTTGGCTTGCTGCAAGCATTTAGCCCTTTCAACATTTTTTCATTCTTTTACTGTGGTTTGATCAATTTATTTGTCTCGGAGTATCAAAATGCTCTTTATGTATAGGCTGTCTAGGATTATAAATTGGTATTATTTTCTTCTTTTATGGCATATCTATTGTTTCTTCTTTGTTGGTTACATAGAACTCAGCACCAGTTGTGATTTTGTACTGACTCGAGGACTTACGGTAATTGATCTTTTTGCCATGGCTATTGCTGAAGAGCTTCAACAGTTGAGAACAGTCTACTTGATCAAGTTGTTGTTCGGCGTATAGAAGAAAGATTATGTGCTCTAGGAAATTGTATAGCATGTAATGACCATGTGGCCCTCACACACACTGATCATGGCATGGTATTGTCTTTTTATAGATTATACCCTTTTCTTTCATATATCAATCTCTTATACTAATTTAGGATTGGAATTTGGTTT
The DNA here is from genome assembly GCA_026544285.1 of Pachyrhizus erosus. Classification (NCBI taxonomy): domain Eukaryota; kingdom Viridiplantae; phylum Streptophyta; class Magnoliopsida; order Fabales; family Fabaceae; genus Pachyrhizus; species Pachyrhizus erosus. The sequence goes on along the minus strand of JAMLFT010003884.1, from coordinate 5,987 downwards.
GGAGAGACACTCATTTGCTTTTTAAACATGGGTGCCGAGTAAAGACATGGCTAAGCAAAGTGCTTGTCATTCTAAATGAGGTCATTTAAATTTTCCAAATGTGACTCCTTTGAAGTAACGAAGTGTATAATATGAGAAAGTAAGAATGTATGCACGCTTGATTTGAATTAAAGAATCATGTAAACTTAAGCCACTTTACAGCAAGGGTGGACATAGCCCTGCATTCTAACTTCAAACTTTCTCACTTAAAAGGAGCTACATACTAAATCTTTAGGATATGACCACAGCTCATGAAAACAGTAAATAGTTTTTTAAAAAGTGAAGACAATTTTTCATTGAAAATTTTGCTGTCATGTGTGATAAGACTATGTAATTTGACCAAATCCATGTGACCAGCAAAGATCATTTTTGTATGAATATGGATTTCGGTTCAGGGTTGTGTATTTGCTATATAATTCAGGTACTTGAGCCTTTATCAGAAATAAAAAGAAACTTATTGATTAGCCATTAAACCTTTTGGCCTTCTTTTTGTTTGCATTAAATTAAAAATGATGAGGAAAACTTGAAGATAATATAGCTAGGCAGGGTTACTAATGCTGGTTTTCTGATTTAAACAAATTCTTATTTATAACTTAAATTACAAACGGCAGATGATTCTCTTGTTAAGGCCCTTACATCAAGGATACTGTTCCCATATTGTGATACGAGTTTATGTCTTATACGAGTGTTTTTATTAACACATTGTCTTTTATCTCCACCCACCAAAAAGAAAATTTTTGTTTTTTCTTTTTTGGAAAATGATAATTGTCCTGATTTAGTATTATTATTCAGTGAATTTTTTGTTCAGCATACCGAGGAGATGATTGCAGATGTTCTTGGAATAGAAGTTTTCGGGGAGACTATGGCCAGTAATATTCTTATTGGCAGTTACTGTGCTTTTTCCAACAGAGGTGGTCTGGTAAGTACGAGACATGTCCTCCTTGAATATCCTTATTTAAAAAAAAAAAAAAAGCTTTTTACAATTCTTCAGGTGACCAAGTCTTTTAAAATATCTGTATTATATTGTGATCATGCATACACTTTGTGCAGGGTCACCCTCATACTTCCATTGAAGACTTGGATGAACCTTCCACACTTCTTCAGGTTCCTTTGGTTGCTGGGACTATCTGCTGTCATGATAGTAAATGATTGGACAGCATTTTGTGGTTCAGACACCATACCAACAGAGCTCTCTGTGATGGAGAGTGTATTCAAGCTGAGAGAAGCCCAGCCTAGTGCCCTTGTGGATGAGATTTGGAAATCCCTCATTGATAGTTATGTCTAAATTTTGGTAATAAGCAGAGGTAACTCTCAAACATTACCAAAGGGTACAATATCTACTTCTCCTATGATGAATGCAAACACTTAAACACCTACCTGCCAATACATCCAAACCAAAATTTGACCTAAGCTTTTCATTCAAGTTTCTTCATTATTGTGCTAAATTCATTTTGCCCACCCCTAATAAACACAACAATGAAGAAACTTGAATTTTGTTAACTAATGAGCACTGCTCGTATTCCTTTTCTTGACGCTTTAGGTAACTAATGTTCCGTTTGGAACAACATAAAGAGGAAGGAATGAATGGAGGAGGAAGGAAAGATAGGGAAAAAGCATTTTTTTTTTTTCCTTTGTTTAGTTTAATCACTATTGATTTATAAGTTAGATGAGTTGGCTCTCTAAATTTTAAAAAATTAAAATAAAAAATTAAAAATAAATAAAATAATAACATTTTTCTCTTTTAAAAAAAGAAAATTGTCACTGTTAAAATGTTTAACAATTCAAATACAAAAATAAATAATAGACAAAATTATAGTATTTAAATATAAGTCATTCATTTTTCAAATGATAAATAAAAAGTATAACAAAATTCAAATAAAATGATCTAAATGATATTATTTAATCATATAATGTTACCACTCAAATAAAATAAACAAGTGATCTAAGTTATTATATATTAACATAATAATAATATAATTTTTTAAAAAATAATAAATAAATTAAGTGAGCTAATTCAATTTGAACCGTTTAATCTATAAATTAAATCGGGTTATACTTGTACTAGTATCGTGAAATTTTTAAAATTTTTAATCTAACACGATCCTAACCTATAATAAAATTATATTGACTGAAGGAGTTTGGACTCACTTTGATATTTCTACTAAGACTATCACCTAAAGCTGGTTTCTAAAGTGGGGACAACAACTAGACAAGACGTAGGTTGGAGATGCAAGGTCAAGCCTGCAATTTAAGGAATTGGAGAGTCGAGACCAAATGAATTTCGCAAAGGGACATTAAAAGAGATGGGTTTCAGCAGCTGAATAACACAAAAGAGGACAACCTCTGGATTATAAGACTTCAGTCAGCATATACTATCATGAAGCAACCACTGTTAGAGTTCTGCCAAACCATATTATCCTCTATAGGCAAAGTAGGAATTACCAAATGCTGAATATTAGTGGCAAGAGAGGGAAAATTTTCAACCAGCCACTGAGAGATGCACCATTTTTAACGGTAGCTTGTAAAGAACAAGAAAGTGAAGATGGATGTGAATTACCTCTGCAATAGTGTTTTATAGCCATCGATCTTTCCAAAAAGCTAATGTTGCTACCATCACCCAGATACCACAAGTTGTTCTACTTGACAGTGTTAAAATGTTGACACACACCAGGCCAAATAGAGGACCATACAAAGTGAGAACTCGTTGCCGAAGAAAATGAGCTCTAGATAAAGCAGCCATTGACTTTTGGAAGAAAACATGTCCCAACATAATTTTAACTTAGTTGCTTCATTAATATTCCTAACAGTCCTTATTTTTATTGAATTTTTTTTACCATATTAAAAATAATATAATACATCTTAAAAATCCCTATAAGCAAACCGTGGTACTGATCAATTGACAAATCTTTAACACAGCCGTTATCTTTAGGGCCATAACATGAAGGTTCCTCTCCCGTCCCTATGAGAAATATTACACGCGTCATTTTTTTTTCCTCTTAACTTTATTCTAAATAAAATTCTAACATTAATATGATTGAAAAAATTATAATGGTAAGATGATAAGTACATCTAAAATACTGAAAAGCATTGCTCCCGATAAACAACGAGCATTTTTCGTCTAGTTCCTCCCTAGTTTCCTTAACTTTGTCCGTATATTATAAAAAACAAAAAAAAATATAATTTAAAAGAAAATGTAAAACCCCAATAATCGTGGACTTTCATTTATGAAAAAAACAAGAAAGATTTTCACCAAATCACTTTTACCGAAGCCTATCCAAATTCTAATTCTTGCCCAAAACAACTTCAGATCGTCAATTACAATTTTTAATATAGAGACGAACTTCAAATTAAGTTACATGTATTTATAAGTCGATAGAGTCAAATACTCCATCTAATATTTGTAACTAGCACAAATCTTAAAATTCGTTTTCACAACAAATTGGTAGGTTTGTTGGAATTTGTTGTAACTGACGCAAGAAAGAGATTATCCCTAGTTAAAAAGGGAAATACATCTAAAAGATAATTTCTGATAATAGACTCCTTGTATTTTATGGAAAAATCTCGAAACAACATCCAAACAGAAAATGTTAAACAGTTTCTGTCACATCCATAAACACATTTTGATAGAACTAGACTGACTAGAATCCATAACTCCGGGGTTTAACAAGATCATACAAAAATATATAACTTTTGCTTAAATGAAAACAACAAACTACCAGCAATTGAGGCTAGTTCTTTGGCCCAATATCCTTCAGGGCACAAATCTGCTCCTCACCCATTGCAGACATAACTGACACAACAAGGTCCTTTCCCTCAGCAAATCCATCCTTTATCTGCAATTACCAATTAATGATATATTATTAGTTAAACAGAGTTGAGGAATAAAAACATTTAATAAACTTCTCCATATGCACTCGAACTTCTTCCAAAAATTAGAATCAACTTATACATCTTAGTTTTTGAAAATGTTAGATAAGAAAGCTTCTACAGTAGTTAAAGTGCACAAGTTAATTTTAATTTATAGGAAAAGTTTAATACATCCAATCAGGGCCAATGTCTCCAAGGTATAACCTTAAAGAGTGCAAATGCAACACAGAAAACAGTAGGTTTCTACAAACCTGAGTAAGCAGACTTTCATCGGTAGGAAGCCTCAGGTCATCCTTGGTATTCCCATTTTCAGTAAGCAAGCTAACCTGTAATATCATTCAAGTATAAATTCAGACAATAGAGGCAAAGTTAGAGTATTTTGGTTGGAGAAAACATTTTTTATTTTCATTTTCAATGTTCACATGGGATTACAAGTTACTTTATTTTCAAAAATTGTATAAGATGCAGTGAAATCGACATTTTGGTTAGTTTTATCATTTCTTAAACAAATCTTCAAAGAATTTAATTGGAACGAACACAGATCTTCAAAGATTTTTAATTGGAATGAATACACTGGAAGTGACTGTCATCCAATCATAAATTGCTATGAATTGAAAATTGTTGACTTTTACAATAATTACTTAAAAAATTCACATTTAGTTGACAGTATAAAAATCTTTACATTGATTAGTGTATCAAAATTAAACTTATATTTAAGAACAAGAAACATAATCAACCTCACGTAACTAGTTGGTAGTGTAAAAATCTCTACACTGATGGTGTATTAAAATTAAATTCATCTTTAGATACAAGAAAGAGCCAACCTCACCTAGTGAGATACGGTTTTTGTTGTTGTAGTTGTTTAAAAACCAAAAACACATTATAAGTTAAAAACCAGGTAACATTTTCACAATGATCTCTGAAAAAAGGAAATGAAAAAAGAACACAAAACCAAACTGGCTCTAAGTCAGTGAATCAAATCACAACAAAAATAACAACTCACAAATCCATCCTCAGAAATATCGATCAGCTGGTAATCAGTGCGATTCACATGGGGAACCTGGAATAAGAAACACACAAACAAACAAAGTTTCAGAACAGCAAAAGTCTCAATAAAGTGTCATAAAAAATAAATAAATAACAGAACTGAAGAAACATAAACCATAAACATACATCACAGTTGTGGGAAGAGGGCACAATATCTTCAAGCTTCTTAGCAGTGAAAATATCAATCCCAACAAAGTGGCACTTAGCATGACCATGCTTGCCAGTCTTAGAAGTAGAAACTTCAACAACCTGTCACACATACACAGAAACACGCATCAACAAGAATCAGCAAAAAAAAAAAAAAAATACCACTGACTAAAAAATCAATGTTCAAAACACAACACATAAGATGGGGTGACCTAAAGAGCACAAAAAGGAAAGTCGAGATTCCAACAAATAATAATATTCAAAGACCTAATTTTGTGTCTCCAATGAGCTAAAATAATTGGCCGAAAAAAGGGTTGAGAAACCCTAATCCAATAAAATGAAAAGATAGATCTGGAAGACGAAAAGCATAGAGAAAAATAATTAAAAATAAAATGAAGAAAGGGAAAGAATGAAAGTGGTACCTTGCAGGGACGAGCCTTGATGACGATGTAACCATTTTTGCGAATGGTGCCAGCTTGCTGAGGATAGGTTTTGGAGGCTCCGGCATCAGCCTTGGATTCAAAATGATGTTCTTCGTCCGACATGGTTCAACTCGTTCAGTGAGTCACCGATCCAACTCGACCGACTCAGAGGGAGGGTGTGGGTTGAGTAAGTGGGGGCGGAGAAGACAAAGACTAAGAGTAAGAGGAAAGATATGGATTTATATCATTCCTTCTCTATTCTTTTCTGTTTTCAGTAAATTCCGGACTCTTTCTATATCTTCATTTTCGTTTTTAAATGCTTTTTTTTCTTTTTTAGAAAAAATATCTTTATTAATGATTTTATTTTGTTTTATTACATTTAATTACTTATTTCATTAAAAAAATAATATTTTAAATAAAACTTATTCAAGATTATTAAATTATTTTAAGTATAATTCTAAATTT